>PVJH01003001.1:0-153020 GCA_004026705.1 Nesogale talazaci
CATCATTGGGACTTTAAAGATGAGGACTCTAGCAATGAAAAAGTTGGTACTATATTCCAAGCATGTCATCTAACACATCTTACACACGATAATAGTCAGAGAATATGTCAACTATATGCTCCATTCTGCAAGATAGCTTCATGCCTATGCAGACATCCATCTGTATCTGTTCCTTGAGCCAGGAAGACTGCCATCCTGCTGCTTGGGCTCTGCTGGCCCTGTGGCTCCTTCTTTATGGTCTCTGCTACTATTGCTTCTCCAGGATGAGTACGGCTTCTTTTCATCCTGAAGTCTCCCTTCCTGCTTCTGAGTTTGCGCACTTTATGCCTGTCAGATGGGGAAAACTGGCCAATTCCAGGTAAGTAGAGTCCTCTCCCAGCTGGATTTGGAGTCCTGAAGAAGAGTGTGGCATCAGGATTGAACGAAGGTTTATTAACAACCTGTGCTATGCAAATACCTCAACCTTGCTTGCCAAAAGTGAAGAGAACGTGAACCACTGACTGATGTTAATCAAGAATTGCAGCTTTCAGTATAATTTACAACTCTAAGTAAGGAAGAACAACATCCTTACAAATGAACCAATAGTCAACATCATGACAATTGGGGAAAAGTTGAAGGTGTCAAGGATGTTGTCTTAATTGGATCCATAATCGATGCTCATGGAACCAGCAGTCTGGAGATCAAAAGATGAAATGATTAGACACATTTGTGGTACAGGGTTCTTTCAAGTATGAATGAATGTTACTTTGAGGATTAAGGTGTGCCCCACCCAAGACACGGCATTCTCTATTGCCTCATATCAGTGTGAAAGTTGGGACATTCCATAAGAAACAATGAAAGAGAATAGATGCATTTGAATTGTGGTGTTGGAAAAGAGCATTGGAAGTATCATGGACAGTTAAAGACAAACTGACCTGTATTGGAAGAAGTTAGGCCAGAGTGCTCCTTCGGGGCAAGGATGGAGAGACATCATGTTACATACTTTGGACATATTATCAGGAGAGACTGGAGAAGAACATCATGTTTGATAACGTGAAAAGGTGTTGAAGAAGAGGAAGGATCTCAGCAAGATGGACGGACACAGTGCCTACATCAATGGACTCAGGCAGAGGAGCAATTGTGAGGATGCTTCAGGACTGTGCAGTGTTTCCTTCTCTAGTGCACAGGGTTGCTATGGGTCGCAGCCACTTGATGGCACCTACCATCATCAAACACGGGGTCCTCTCCACCTTCTTTGTATGCTCTCTTAGCCATTTGAGAGCTACAAAATTATGAATAGAAGAATCATACCTTATCCTATTTGCTAATCCTAACTTGTGGTGACCCTTTGACTTCTTTAATAAGCACCCTTACTTGTGTGTATCCTTGCTGAGCTTTATGTGGCAATTGTAATGAATTATTGAACTCAGTATAGATGTAGAGTGGTGTGGGAGGAGCTATTGGTATCAGAATGGGTAACAAAAATGAAGCACAGAGGCGCGTCTGACGCCGGCCTTATGGCAATAGGGAAGCTGCAGAAGATCAAATCGATCAACTTCCCTGCAATTTACTGCAGCTTTCCTTTTTTTCTGCTAACCTCTACTTTATCAAGCATGACATTCTTTGCCAGGAATCAGTCTCTCATGATAACATGCCTAAAATACATGAGATGAAATCTCCCTCTCTAAGGAGAATTCTGTCTGTACTTCTTCCAAGACCAACTTGTTGCTTTTCTGGCAGTTCATGGTACTTTCAATATTCTTCATCAACACCATAATTGAAATGCATGAATTCTTCTGAAATGTTGCTTATTCATTGTCCAACCTTCACAAGTATATGAGAGAGTGGAAAAACCACTACTAGTTTGTGATAATCAAATAGCAAAAAATAATATGGCTTGGGTTCTTTCTATAAACCTAGAAGTATACTAAGAGCTTTACATTGATAACACATTCAACTAATGGTATTTCCTCAAGGCAATAGATGGGAAAGCTCACCTAGTATTAGAGTCAGTAACTGTGCCCTTTCATATAGTAGCTGTCATCGCAATGCATCATTCTTTATACCCTTGATATAGGTAGGAAAGAACAGAATTCAAATCAATTCAAAAATATTTGCAATCGACCTTGTGATAATTATAGAATGATGACAATTCAATGATATGGTTGTGTCTGAATGCCTCCCCCTGCATTATGCTGTCTCCCCTTTAAAGTTATCCTTATATTTTTTAATACATGTGGTATCTGTACAAATGGAACTTTCTAGCAGTAGTTTGAACATTTCAGGTGAGGTATCAAAATTCCTAAGGTTGATTTTCCACATGAAGGGCACTTTAGAAAAACAACAAACCTGCCATAGCAGACGATAGATACTGCATTTTCCTTTAAAATGATCCCTTTTATCCATGATCTAAATCACATGAATTCAAACATTGCCATTTAAAATCCACTGACTTATAGAATTTTGAGGACAAGTAAATTAGGAAAATAAGTAAGAGTTCGGTGGGAATATTTATCATCCTTAGGAAAACACATTGGAGGCACTCACAAAAATCTTGTAGCTGCTTTCATTGAGTATGCCAATCTGAAATGAGCGTTTGCATCATTATCAGGAGGAGTGTAGAAGCACCTCTTCTTCTCCTCAGAGTATGTGGTTCTCATGTGTACCTAAGAATGATAAACATGTACTTTATAATCAGTATACTTCTGTTTAAATTTATGCCCCCCTAGATTTGTTTTAAACATGTGAATGTGAGCTGTATTTAAATAATTTACAGTGGTTTAATTATAATCAGTGCATACAAGACCATGTAAACCAAACTAAGCACTGTTGAAGGCAGCAACAAATATTTCAGGTCTGAATCATCTTTGAAATTCTCTCTCTGACTTCTTAGAACAGTTAAACATTTCTTCTTTCTAATTTTGCAAACGTGGGTATACTTGGACAACTTATCTTATGTTCTAATGAAATTCTGAATATGTGAAGTTGAGAGAAGGTAAACAATCTACTTGCAGGACTCCTCAGAGCCTTCAATATGCTAATATAAAAAGTGAATTTCTAAAAAGTGGATTTGTTATGCATTATTTTCCAAAATTAAATATTTCTTTTGCTCATCTTTTATTGAGACTAAAATTTTTTTCCAGAAAACATACTTTTATAAAAAGCTAGGTTATCCCTGACTTCTGACAGGATATGTGTTGGTACCATGTCAATTTTATTTTTCCTTCTCCTTGTGAGGGCAGAGGTTTCTCAGCAAATCGCAGAGAAGCTTGTGATACCCCTACTCAGAGGTGGTTATTTGTGCTCATTGAGTGTTGGAAACATTTGTAAGGTGTCCTTCTAGATTCTAGACTAGGATACATGACTCTAGCAAAAGATGTTGGTACTTCGTGATTTTTAACTTCCCAATCGCATCACCGCAGACCTGTCTTAATGCAGGCTCCTTCTCATGCTCCATCTTCAGTCCAGACTCTGTGGGCATTTGTGTGTATTCCAGCAAGCCTCGTCTGACTTCTGTATCTTCTTTATTTAGCATCCCTTTATTAAAAACATTTGTAAGTGTCCAGACCCTTCCAAGCACTTGGTTGGATCTTAATGATAAGAGGCTTAATAAGACAGGCATTAAATTCAAGGGTGTCCCCACTGGAGAGAGAAAAACAATTAAACTTCATCAAATCTAGTGAAAAAGTTTGTTATTGAAGTTTGAGTTTGTTATTGAAGTTTATTTGAGTTATTTGAGTTTGTTTATTGAGTTATTTGTTATTGAGTTATTTGAGTTTGTTATTGAAGTTTGAGTTACTCAACTCTGTCTGAGTGATTCAAACAAACTAAATATATTACCTTTTCCATGAAAATGACTTGTGAAATGGATGTATGAGGAGCACCTGATAGGGTATTTTTCAGGAAGTGAAGAAAAAGAGAGAGAGAGAGAGAGCGAGAGAGAGAGAGAGAGAGAGAGAGAAGGTCAAGAAGGCGATGCCCCAGGTACAGGGCAGAGGAGCCAGCAGTCATAGTGGGAGGAGCGAACTTCTCTTATAGGAAGGACTCAGACATTGCCTGGATCAGGAGTGTTCAATGTATCCATCATGATCTAGTCAATCACAAATACAGTGTGGGTAGATTGCATGGTATTAAAAAAAATAGACCTAAGCCTATCAACAATCCTGCCACTTAATTGATATGAAGCACAGCCAATCAGATGCAATCTTAAGTGTCAAATGCATGCACAAACAATTGCTGCTAAGTGCAGCAAAACTGAGAAGTTAAGTTAAGGCCACTTTTTATATCTCGTTTTTCCCTCCTGTAAATGTAAGAAAGGGTATTAACATGAGTGGGAGAGCTGGACCATGTAAAAAGACAAAAACATATTACTTTTATACGGAATAGAAGATGTTGACATTACAAGCGGACATTCAGCTCAAGTCCAGAGCACATGGACAGTTCTGGAACTTATTTACAGAGGGAAAGTGCCCATACATGAGAAAATGTGCAACCTTCATGACTGCATTATTCAGATCTACTTATTTATGTGAGTCAGCCTTTACCCACATAAAGATCATTAAGTCCAAGTACTGTCCCACCATGACTGATGATCATTGGAAGTGTGCTTGAGGCAGGCTGTCAGCAGCTCCTCTCTTGACTATGCATCCCTGGCTCATTCCATTCAGTGTAAGTCATCAGAATAAACTCAGGTAATGACAGAAAATGTACATAACATACATCCTTAATTGTATTGTGCATTGTGGAATCATGCAGTTCTACAAGGTACATAAATATATATTCTACATATAAAATTCTCAATATATTTATGAATAAATGTAAAAATAAATAAAAATATGTTTTGGATTTGTGTAGTAGCTAGATCATTCTGACTTGATCATTTTATAAGTAGCTTGGATGCTGAAAAAGTGTGAGCACCCCTGGCTTGGATGGTGTAGAGACCAAGAAGGGAACAGAGGAGAGGTATGGTTGGATAGGTAAACAGAAACCAAGCCTGAGCTACAAGTTTTTAAACACCACATCCTCCCTCGTTTCTCAAAATAATAAGCATATTCCAAACATGTTCCCCATTTTCCTTTCAGTTCCATGCTTCTAAAATGCTTCCTCCAGTACTATGCCTTCCACTGAATTGCTCTTGGACTTCCTATCTGCCCCACACTTTAGGAATCATTTCCAACAATTTGAACATAGAAAGATAAATACCAACACATGCTCTTTACAGTCTCAACCCAGAAGTTTTGAGGGGGAGAGTTGTTCTGCAGAATATTTGAAGGTGAAAAGGAAGGTCACCACAAAGAGCCATAAGTATTTTATACAAAATGGTTAAAAATAAAAGAAGAGGTTGCTATATATTGGGAACAATACTATGTATTATCCACAAACAGTTTAAAGATGTCTCCAGATTCTAGGAATTTATCCAGGGAAAATAATAGGTTCAGTGCTAGTACAAAACATGTTCATTAAAACCTGCTTATAATAGCAAAAAAAGTTGGAAACAATATCAAGGTCCTTCAAAAGCAGATCAGTGTTTTCTATTTTAAATGATGGTTTAGCCATACAAAGGAGTATCATGCAGCCATTAAAAATAATGATGTAGATCTAAATACATTGGAGATTGAAAAGATGTCTTGTCATATCATTAAATGACAAAAGCAGGTTGCCAATAAACTAGTGTGGCATGATATCGACTATGCAAAATTTTACAAATACCTTGTCACAAGGAGATGCTGGAAAAAATAGTCAATGAAAGGATAACTGGCTAATTTGAGATGGGAATTTTCAGGTGATTTGTCATCATTTCTGTACATTTTTTCTTGCTGCATATTTGATCTATTTTAAATAATGTGCATATTTTTATGTGAAGAAAAATAATAGGTCCAGTTTTAAAAGACTAGAAAAAACATTTTCAATGGAGCACATATTCTAATAGGCTTCTGATGTGAAGACCATTAAAGAAGCAGTTCTCAAATGCTTTTCTAAGTTCTGTTCAATGATTGTTCAATTGAGCCTTCCATAGATGCGAGACAAAGACTTGGCCTGGGCTTCTCCAGGAGGGAGCTTTCTGTACTACAGCCTTTCTCTCTTCAATTCCACTCTGATATATGTAATGTTCTGCATTAAACCCTTGATGTGACAGACCCACCAGCAATTAATAAGCCCTGAGTCCTTCTATATCTGAGTGCTAGGATTTGGAGGCATTGATTCAGAATATGTGGCATACAGTGACGTAAAGATAATAAAGAACATAGAAAGGGACTTTTCTATTTTTTCTTTAGTGTACTAGAACTTAAATCCACAAGTTGTTTCCAACAGGGGGTTTACAAAATGTCTTCTCATACCGATGGTGCTGTTTTATACCTCAAACCGAGTGATAGAAGAGGTAATGGAAAAGAACCAAGTACAATGACCCATTGCTTTAACTTTAACTTCGGCATCACTGACTTTCATATCTGACTGAGAACTGTTGTTCTGTGTGCTTACATTTCTTCTCTGGGAGAATGCCCTGCATGTCTAGAAAATCTGATGTCATCGTCTTCAAAATTGTCTCTCAGCAGTCATCCATCAGAACACCTTCCTTCATGATCATTGACTCATTGTGTGACTCTAAACTGAGTCCCTTCTATTCTCTCTAAACTCTTCTTTTTTCATTTTATATGTGAACATTGGGGCATTGAGTAAAGACTGAAGAAGATTCGATGCATTGGAATTATGGTGCTGGAGAAGGCGAGTGCGAGTGCCATGGGCTGCTATATGGACAAACCTGTTTGTCTTGGAAGAAGTGGAACCAGAGTCCTCCTGAGAGTCAAGGATGGCAAGACTTTGTCTTACACTTTGGACATGTTGTCAAGAGATGAAAGTTCCTGGAGTAGGACAGAATGCTTGGTAAAGCAGAGGGGCAGTGGAGAGAAAAAGGCCCTTGAGAGATTACTACAGTGGCTGCAACCATGGGCTCCCACCTTTGAGGGGAGGGGAGTACAGAATGGGGCAGCTTCCTTCTGCTGTGCACAAGGTCACCCTGAGTTGGAACTGAAGCTGTGGCATCTAGAAAGAATAACTATTCATTTTATAATCATCTATATGCTGCTTCATGTCTGTTCCACTTTTTAGCTTCTGTGGCAAGATTTGCAGATTGCGGAACAGATCCTCTGCTTTTACTTCACTGCTCTTTATCATAATCTCAAAAAATCTCCATCTGGATATTGAGGAAGGAGGAAGGAAAGAGTCTGGAGAGGACCACATTTAAAGGCGGGAAGTTATCAGGTATTGTTGCTGATCTCACTTGTTGAGATGGGCTGTATAATTATATATAGTCTGTTTCTTTTGAAAATCATGCCCTGAATTTCATATTCCTGGGACCTAAATATTGGCCTGAGTGACTAACAATAAAAATAACAACAAAATGAGGGAAAGTGAAACTGAAATGGATATGGAGTTTTTAAGTCCATTTTAGACATACAAGCTTATTTCAAATATATGAAAAACAGCAACAAAAACAAAACAGTGATCTCAACCCCACTCCTCCATTAGCACTGGATAGAAAACTTTAAAAGGAAACAAGTGCTATCTTTAGCTCGCTCCAAATGGCTTGTGTGGCCACCTTCTTGATTGGTCTGTCATAGATTAGGGAGAAATGCACCTATGGATTTTCCATATATTTTCAAAGGAAGGTGAAATTGTATTTCCTGCAGACTATTATTTCTGTTCATGTGAAGAGAATCAGATAGAAGTAGATGTTCTCACCAGATATTTAGAAAATTATGAATTTATACAATGTAATAAATAGTTTTGGAGGAATTCTTTTAATCTCATAATCGATGCCTTTATTAAAAAATAAATAATAGAAGCCTTTCACCATAGCTCATAGCAGGCATCTTTTCCTGTGACTCCAGAGGGTGGCTCAATGATGAAATATGGGCTGTAAAACGAGGTGCTTCAGAGACAAGTCCTGAGTCAATGAACCTTCAATACAACACAGAGATTGAGAAATGGTTCAATAATACAGATCTCCCATATTCAGATTAGAGCATTGGAAAGAGTATTGATAAGATCTGATATTTAGGCAAAAGTTTTACTACAAGTAATATGCATTTTCAAATCTTTTGACAGACTTTTGAGTCTTTGTGTTCTCTACCTATAAAAAGACTCAAAAAAAGACACAAATCTGAGCTGCTTTGATAGGCAGATAGTTTTTAAATTCACACAAAAACATTCACGGAAGAACACTTTTTATAAGTTGGAATTCATTAAGAGCTAGGGATTAATTTCACCGAGGCACCATTTAGAGAGTTAAAAGGCAACCCATAGACTGAGAAAACATATTCTCAATTCTATCATAAAGAAGAAATTAACAAGAAAGAGACAATTAACAAACAGCCCTTTTTTAATGGGAAAGAGACTTGATCAGCTACTTCAAAAAGAAACTAAATGCACAGAGAAAGAATGGCCTGTAAGCATACGAAAAAGAGTTAACTACCATTAGACACAGAGAAAAGACAAATTGAAACCACATTACCATACTTTCTCCAGAATGTCTAATCTGAATAATTGGCAGTCTAAACTATTAGTCAGGATCTGAAGCAACTGTAACTGTTGTATATAGCTTGTGGACAGCAGTCAGGGAAATGGCAAGTGGATGAGGATGGCTATAAAAGAAAGCAGTTTAAAGAATTTCAAATTTTATAAACTTAACAATTGGCAAGACCAATTCTTTATGATTGAAATAAGAACAGTAATCAATTTAGAGAGAGCATGTAGAATAAAGAGAAGAAAGGAGATAAAAATGTTTTACAGAAATGTTCTCTATGTGGATTTCATCATGGTTCAGTGGTTATCCCTCACTCCCCCTCAACCCCCCACATATCCAGCTCTGTTTTGCTTAATAACCATTTAGGTACTATCTGACCGTATATGTGCCCATGGTTTCATAGGTGTTTTCCTTTTGTCTTAAGGGAAAGCAGCCCTCCTTTTGTTAATCTTCTTTGCTTAAAGAATGGTGTGCAGTGGGTTAAATGAAGGGCTAATTGAAAGATATGTGGTTTTATACCACCAGTGACTCCCTGGGGGCTGTGGGGGTGGGGAGGAGACCATCTCCTTTTACCCAGATTTTCAGTTTCTGAAATCCGAGGTGGCAGTTCAATTTAGCCTCTAGGGTTGCTATGAGCAGGAACCCGCTTGATGGTGATCGTTTTTGTTGTTGTTTAAATGAGGTTTAAAATCCCAAACCTAGACTGCTATGGGCTTGAACACAGATGGAACACTGGCAGAGGAGGTAGAGGACAAGCTTCCTGACCCTGGCTCTTGGGTTAGTCTGGCCGGCAGGTGGGTGGCAGCAGTTGTGGGAAATAGGCTGCTTCTGCCCGTCAGTGTCTCTTAGCACCATTGCCGCTGCCCATCCCTCCAGGAGTAGCGGCAGTGGCAGTGACAGGAGGAATAGAAGCATTCCCCTCAAGGTTTTAATAAAATGATCACACAACACACAGATTGTCATTTCACAGAAGAGCACAATTTGCTCTTCTGTTTATCTTACTGTGGTGGCCTCCATGTTGTGATGCTGTACGTTATATCATCTGTATTTCAAATATCAGCATCATCACCCATGGTGAACAGGGGAGCTTCCAGACTAAGAAAAGGCCATGAAAAGAAATAGGCTCTTAGTGCCAGAAGATGGACACCTAAGGTTGAAAGTCACTCAAAATACTTCTGAGGAAGAACTGCCTCTTCAAATGCCCTGGTCACTATATAAGAAGAGATGGTGGAGAAGATCAATATCTGCAGCCAAAAATAAAACCAGGAGTTAACTGTGGAATAGGCCCATCTATTGCACAAACAGAAGTTGAAATGAAGCTGAAAAATATAAAGTGAGTTCACAAGATCCAAAATACCACCTTGATCTATCCCACATGAATTTATCAAGAACCTCAAGAAAAGATTTGGTGCACTGAACACTAATATCAAAAGTTGTGAGATGACACCAAGAGCATCATACACGTAAAAAGCAAGAGGCTACTTAAAAGACAGGAAAGAAAGAAAAACCCAGATTGAATGGCAATGAGATATAGAGTGAAAAACTCAAGAGTGAATGTAAACCCGTATGTTCAACACCAATCTAGAAAGTTCTCTTCAGACTCATGAAACGCATGCAATGACACTGAATGCTGGAAGATCACAGGCCAAGAGGTACAAAGATTTCTGAATCCAGTGGCTGTAGAAACACCTCAGTGCCGGCAGGGGTCTCCAGCTGCATTAGGGCAGATTCATGTGGCTTCTCCTCAGCGATGTCTCACAGGGAGTCAACCAAGATAGAGAGACAATGTGTCTCCAACCCACAGGAGGAAATATAGGAGTTTTCAGAATCCTCAGGAGAAGGCCATGCCCATAACCGAGACCTCATTATTATATCCTGATTTACAGGTTAGACTCCATTCCCATACTCTTAAACGTCTCAAATTGACAGACCACTTTTGTTAGTCCAGGTAGACTAGAGAAACAAATTCATAAACACACACATATGTAAGGGAGAGGTTTATGTACAAGAGGAATGAAACGGTGAAAAAGCATCCCAACCCAGTCTGATCATAAGTCTGATATTAGCCCATATGTCTGATATCAATCCATAGGTCCTCTTCAGACCCACACAGCACATGCAATAATGCCAGAACAATCACAGGCCAGTGGGGGCAGAGTCTTGTGTATCCAGTGGTGGTAGAAGCATCTCAGCACTGACAGGAGTATTCATGTGACTTTTCCAGATTTAGAGGTCTGGTTCTATCAAGGTAGGACCATCTGGTTTCTCCTCCAGGATGGCACACAGCGAATCAGCCTTGTGTCTTATTAGTAGAGTGTATCCAAGGGACTGAGTTGTAAATCTCTTACCTCCAATTGATAAATACTGTGAGATTTCCCAGAATTCTCAGGAGAAAGCCATGCCCACACAGAGGTCTCATTGGCTATCTCCAGATTGACAGGCTCAAGTCCACCCCTAAGTCCCAATCCTGAAACTGACAAAAGAGTACGTGACTGTCACACCACTATATAACTACCACAATAATTGATAATTACCTATATTGTCTTGAATGTATGTGTTACTAAAGTTCATCAGTAAAGAGTAATGAGCTTTTTAAAAATTTTATGTCTTTATGTGTAACTCATCACATATTATTCTATTACTAGAACCCTTACTGTGAACCATGGAGCCCCGATGGTATAGTGGTTGCACACTGGGGAAGGGTGGAATCTAGTCTATCAATCAGATGGCAGCTTGATGACCTTATTTGGAGGCCCTGTGGAGATAGTTGACTGGAGGCAAGATATACACAGAATCTACTTTGTATTCCTGATGACAAAACAGGTAGCGGCACCCTAGAATCATGGAGCTGGAGGAGCCACAAGGAAACCCATGTAACGATAAGATGCTTCTACTTTCTACCCACTGGCTGGTGATCTTCCTGCATTCTGTGTCATTGCATGAGTTGTGTGAGTCTGAAGAGGAATTTACACACTGGCTTTGGACATAGGGGCTAATATCAGATTTATGGACTTGATCTAGACTGGGACTAGAATATTTTCTTAATATACAATTACTCTTTTAAAATTCTCTCTTACACAAATATGTGTGTCTATGAATTTGTTTCTCTAGTCACCCCAGACTAACAAAGGCTGTGTTCTACAAGGCCAACAGTACTAGACCATTATAAGTTGGCATCATCTAGGTGGCAGTGAGGTTGGTTTGATTAGGTTGGTACTAAGAGTTAGGTACTGCATACTTAGTGTTCTAAAAACTGTTATTTCCTTCATTTTCAACTACACTGAAAATATTTATTCTATTGTTATAAACAAACACAGACTTAACCTTGTCAGTAAAGAAGGGGGACCAAGACTTGATATTTCTTTTTGCAAGGTAACACCTTCCAATAATTTGTTGTAAATAACATATTACACTGTTATGGTATATTGGTTTGTTTTCTTAGACTTTAAGCTTCTGAAGGACCAAGATAGCATTTTTAATTTCCATTGTATTGCCCATCTCTTTAAATAGAAGATTACATGCAATGGATTCTAAATTAATGCTGAGGGTACTGGCTGGAAGCCAGCTCCCTGAAGCAGAGGCTTGGCTATGTCTGCAGAGAAGGATATCTAGATGTTTCCCCAAGAATAGTTCATGACCAGAATCAAAGACAAGCATCCTGCAGCTGTGTGACAAGACCATTATCAATAACAAGAGCAGCAACCTAACATCAAAAACATGCTCAGTGATGGGGCAGGCAATGGAGAATTCCCACTTTCTCCACACTTCTCAGATATTTGAGTCTCTACCAAACAAAAATGAAATAAATGGAGAGAAAAGGAAAACATTTTTAAATTGATGCATAGAAATTGGCTGTCTAAATGAGTGGTGTGTAAACTTCCTTCCACATACAAAAAAAAAAAAAAGGAACCTGCAAGATTACATATTAAGCTGCTAACCAAAAGACCGACCCTCTGAACCCAACACATGTTGCTAGGAAGAAAGGCAGTTAGCTTCCCAAAAGACTGTCAGTCTTGGAATCCTTATGGAACAGTTCTACTCTGTCTTCAGGGTCACTAGAAGTATGGCCAGAGTGCTCCAAGGAGGCAAGGTTGGAGAGATTTCATCTCAAATACTTTGGTACATTGTCAGGACATCTCATCCCCTGGAGAAGGACGTCATGCCTGGTAAAGTGGAGATGCAGTGAAAGCTGGAAGACCCTCAAGGAGATAGGCTGACACAGTGGTTGCATCAATGGGTTCCAGCTTCAGAACACTCTTGAGGATGGTGCAGGCTGGGGTGGTGTTTGCTTCTAGTCTGCATATGGTTGCACATTGGGACGGACTGACTGGCACTTAACAACAACAATGACAACAAGGGTTGCTATGAGACAGAATCAACTGGAAGGCAATCGGCTGGTTGATTGGGTGGTTTTTCCACACTTTGTTGGCTATAAAAGGGCATTTTACATTTCTTCACCTTTTCCAAGAGCTATTTTGAAATATTCCCCTTGTGACTCTCCTTTTGTACCAGTTTTCTCTATTATGGTGAGTATTAGTGGAAATGGTGGAGTAGGCAAGCTTTGTGCTTGGCTCCCTCCCACCTGTCCTTTTATCTCCCCATCCCCTCCTGGACCCATACAAGTCCACACCTCCCCAATCTTCTCCCCAGTGATACTTGCTGATAGCTTGGCAGCCAGGAGCTATGCCTCCCCAAGGAATTCGACTTTTTTAAAAATCATTTTATTGGGGGCTAATACAACTCTTGTCATGATCAATACATACATCAATTGTATGCAAAACACATTCGCACATTCATTGCCATCATCATTATAGAAACATCCTTTTCTCCTTAGACCCCTGGTATCTGCTCCTCATATTTCCCCTCCCTCTCCCTCCCCCACAAACCCTGAATAATCTAAAAATTATCATCATTTTGTCATATTGTAAATCGGGATTTGCATTTTAAGGGTTACTCTCCACCCTAAAGAACACAGAATGGAGACTCTAGTACTGGATCCTCAGCAAAGAATCACATTTGCTTGCCCTGTGTTTAGAAGACAAATAGTAGCTATTTAAACAACATTGGGGAAACCATATTAGAAAAACAAAACTAAAATCCATTTCCAAGTTCTTCTGAACATGCCGTGCAACAGAGCAGAGGGTCTCTGTTCCAGAGGGGTGTGGGTCTCCAGGTTGCCACAGTCCTCACTATTTCCTGCAGTCCTCACCAATGGATCCCTGAGTTTGTGCCCTGTCAGCTGTCATTTTGTCCGGACTGTATTTTATTTTCTATTTATTTGTTTTCTGTGTGCCCATAGTTTTATCAAAAGTAAGATATCAAAAGCCTGAAACTGAAGGTAGACCAACCAAGAAGCTATGTCAAGCTCATATATTCAATATATTTTACTCATTTAAGCATCTTGGCTGAATCCTATAGAAATGAAGCTGGATCATATTTAGTTCTTCATGTTAGACTTTTAAGCATAATACTAGGAAGCCAAAACAAAAGCAAAGTCTCATTTCATTGGCATTCTTTCAGGCACCAAGTACTCACGAGGCTTCTCCCACGTTGATCAGGGATGACGACGATGGTACAAATAATAATTAGTATTTGAGAAGACCAGGTAGTGTGCTAATAATTCTCTCATTTAATTTTCACAACAACCCTACATGGCAAATTCCATTTCACAGGTGAGAAAGCAAAGTGATAATTCCAAAATCCGTGAATTGTGGTCTAGCAGAGCTCTGAATCCAACCCAAGAACCAGCGAGTCCCGCCAAGTAGACCACAGGCCTGCAAAGCCTCCAAGGTCCAGCACATGGTGGTGACCACGTCTGGCTCCTGGTTTCCAGAAGAAAACAGCACGGGCATGAAGGAGACCTCCCTCCCTATGGTTTTACATGCCATGCTTGCTCTCTGAATTCCTTTGATGTTTGTTCAAATTGTTAATCTGGATTGTGTACCAAGTCTTTCGCTTTTCTATATTTTAATTAATTTTATTGTTTTTTTCAAGTCAGTCCTTCCTTCTCTCCTTGGTGGAATTTATAAATCCCAGGAAGAGACTGTAAACAAACAAACAAAAAGGACCCAGCTAATCCTCTCTGGCAATGTCTGTGTTTTATCTAATGAGCCCTAATATAGGAGGAAAAACAGAACCCATTTTAAACTCTTTGGTTAGAATTAAGAGATTTGTTTAAAAGTGTATTCCAATGATTTTCTTTTATTCAGTCTGTTCAGACACAAGTAAGCTTCAAATGCAGACCTAATCCCTCTTGTTTAGTTGTTTGTTTTGTTTAGTATTTCTATGACTTTTAAATGGTCACCACAACTGACCCCCTTGGAATTTCTGTCGACTAGCGAGTTAAGAAGTATTATCTGACCACGTCACTTCCTTGTGGCCAAGGAGTTGCTTCAGAAGCGCTTCCGGGGAAGTCTGGAGTTTCTCCCAGTTCAGATTCCTTAGTAAAGCTGCCATCAACAAACAACTCCTTTCACAGCTGTCCACTGAACCAGAGAGCTCCTAGCCGGCAGGGAAGACCTTCCCCCGGGGCCTTCCAAGATTGTAACTCTTACTGGGATGAGCAAGCCCCCAGTTTTCTCCCAGTTTTGAACTGTGGAGCTTGTGATTTGCCTTCTAACACATAACCACTATTATGCCACCCTTAAAACCTCCTTCATCTAGTAGTCTGATAATCACACTGGTATTTAATTCAAACGCTTGTTTTCAGTGGACGGAGGAAACGCCAGCTCCGGCAGTTCCTCTACTTGCCTCTACTTTCTCTCTCTCTGGTGCCTCGACTGTTTTAAATGTTAACATTGCCAAATAACCTTTTTTTTTTTAATCTGCTACCTTTGAAGTCTTGCAAGTAAGTGAAAATATCTTATAGCTGTTCTATAGCCTGCTCTTAGAATAGCTTTCTTAAGAAACAAAATTTATGAATTACATCAACATATTACTTCATTTTATCTAAAAAAAGTCTTGTTTATGCAGTCATATTTATAATGTTAAAATAAATATAAGAGGTATGGGAACAGGCTAGACTTGGAAAATCTCTTAAAATACACATAACACACATATCTAACTATCTATGTTAACCTAAGTGAATGCATAAATAAACTGTGAGGCAGTCATATTGTGGAATAACATTCAAAGATGAAAAAATAATCTATCCAGTAGTGAAAAATGGGGATGCACCTCAAATGTATTTTGCTAAATGAATCAAGTCATCTGAAAAGGCTACATCTTACTAGATGCTACTTATTGGCATTCTGAGAAAATAGAGGCAAGGAAGAAAGTCAGAGGTTGTCAGCGGTTGCCAAGGGAGAGTGGAGTTTGGGGGATGAATGGTTGAGCATAAGTGATTTATCAGGGCAGCAAAACTACTCTCTATAGTTCTACAATGACACATGACATCATGCATTCGTTAAAGCTCATAGACCTGCACAACAGGAAGTGCAAACTTTACTGTAAAATATGAATCTCAGGTAGTAATACAGGAAGTTTTCTCACAACACATTTGTGGCAAAATGAACCTTACTCACAGTGTTGTTTTTGTTATTGTTTTATCTTCTTGTGAAACATCTTACACGTAGTAATATGTACTAAATACAAGGTTACAGTGCAAAATTTGCTGCTGTTATCATTCTCAGATGTTCCTCTCCAAATATTTGATACTATTTACAAAGCTACTTATGAAAACTAGGATCCCCAAAATAGGATACAGTGGCAGGGCAAACATCTTAGTTCCGGTGCAGGTCAGCAAGGGCAACTCCATAATAAGGTCTTTTACTTAAGTCAGAACTGACCTCTGACTGAGTCCTCAGAACAGGACCCCATTGTAAGTTGAGGACTACCTGCAGTTTAGCTACATTGATTTATCAGTTGAAACAAATATATCACACCAATACAAGATGGTAATCATACAGAAATGGGCAAAGTGGATAAAGTACTTGAGAATACTGTGTTTTGGGCTCGAATTTTCTATAAACCTACAACTGATCTTTTAAAAAATACAGTCATTAACTTAAAATACTTGTGCATGTGTATACTCTACAGGAGTCCCTACATGGGACAAACAGCAAGGCTTAGGCACAAGTCAAAAACAACAACAACAACAACAACAACAACAACAAAAAACGCTAGTTTGAAGCCAGCCAGGGTCACAGAGAGACGGAGGCCTGGTGATACCTTTCTGAAAGGTGGTGAACTTGAAACTCCTGTGCAGCTGTCTGGCTCCGGACATATGTGCCGCTATGGGTTGGAACTGACGTGATAGCAAAAATGATAACAGTGACTGAAGCTGACTGCCCGACTGTAATACAGAGGGACTGGGGGATGCAAGTGACCAAGCCTTGGTCAGCAGCCCAGCGTGTTAATAGCTGCTCTGTCAGGCTCCTTTCCTCATGAGGAGGAGTTGCTACTTTCTGGTTTGTGGCCTATAGCCTCTGAGGCTACCTTGGCATCTGCCGTTTTTTTTGTCCTATTATATAGGCTGATCACATTGCTTAAAATGAAATGTCTTGGGTTTTTGTTGCTGTTTACATTAGTCAAAGCCATTTTGTGTTGTTTTAACCAAACAACTTAAACAGTTTTGATATGGCTATAAAATTCCTCATGTTAATAGCTGAAGTAGAAGCTGTTCATTATTGTTTGGGGTGAATTTCCTTAGGCTATCTTAACTCCATATAACTTAATTTTGTTTGAAAGGCAGTTACTCATTGGCATCAATGTCTTTACTAATCTTCTTCAGCAATCACAAAGAGGTGAAATCCGGTACACTCACAGGTGCTGAAGCAGCCATAGTTCATCCAAGTCCCAAATAGGTCTTTGGAATACAGAGCCCTGAACCAGAATGATCTCATAATAAAATTGATCTTAAAGACTACTTGTGTTAGACTGGGTTGACTAGTGAAACAACCCTAGTGACACTCACTTGTGTGCAAGAGAGAACTTTATATTGAAGAACAATTGTATATTGAGAAAATATTCCAGCCCAGTCCAGATCAAATCCCTAAGTCCGTTATTAGCCCATATGTCTGATACTAGTTGAAAATTTCCTCTTTAGACTCATACAGCACATGCAATAATGCAGAATACAGGAAAATCACAGGTCATTGGTGGATCCTGTGGCTGTGGAAAAATCTCAGCCCTGGTTCAGGTATCCAAGTGGCTCCTCCAGCTCCAGGTCTCTGATTGCCATCAGCATGACTCTAGGGCTTGTCTACAAGAATGTGAAACAGGGAGGGTGTGTGCCCCACCTCCAAGGAGGAAGAGAGGAATTCCCAGAATTCTCAGGGGAAAGTCATCCCCACATAGAGGAATTAATGACTACAACCTGATTGATAGGGTAGACTCAACCTGTTCGCTTAAGTTGACTGAAGATTATGTAATCGCCACACTATTTCTCTTCCACTCATACAACCACCACTGCATTTACTACTTATCTTCCTTTACTATGAAATATAATTGGTGTCAAATTTATTTTGACTCATGGAAATTGTGCTCCACTGAATCCTGAATGGCTAGTTTTTCAGAAGTGGCTTGCCAGGTCTTTCTTCCCAGGATAGAATTTCTGGATGGAATAGCAAGCTTTTTGTTTAGCAGTCAAACACTTAACCATTTGGACCACCCAGGAACTCTCAATTTAACAAACAAAGGTAAACAGATTTATGTCATTTGCCATAAGATAAACACCTATGCTTAGGAATATTTTAATTTTGATCAATTTTAAAAAATTCTGGTTGTTACTATTATTCTTTTTCACTTTAAACTGCTATTTGCTACCATTTTCTGCATTTTTCTCCCCTGGCCATTATCACCTAAAAAACAAAACAAAACCATAAAGGTGCTTTCCTTTCTTTCTTTCTAATTCCCATCTTTCCGTTCTTTGGCAGAAAGTTTTCCATCACTAAGTTGATGGACTGAAGTTCATTTTGATGAGATCAAGCTTCAAAATTGTTATTCACTAAATTGTTTCCTCATTGCTAATTGACTTCACTTATTGGAGTCCGTCTTTTCTCTCTTATTAACCACAGAATCCCTAAATGACCTTGTTCAGTCTCAATAAATGATCCAATCACTCCCTTTACTAATATATCAGGATGTTAAATTCATCTCTTCCTGTTGTCTTGAGTTTTCAGCCTAGGTTCTTGGCTGTGAATAGCACAGTAGTTGCCAAATACTCCCCCATTCTAAAGAGAGATGCTAAACTGGCTGCACAGGATTTGTAAAGTATATGGCTAAAAACCAATTCTCCTAGTATTGACCCAAAACCACCTCCTGAATGTATAAAAAATGGAGGCTTAAGAGATTATAAGGAAATTTCCTTGAACAGAACAATTGAAATATATGGCATCTTGCCCTCTCTCCTCACCTGAAACCAAGTGAAAAGCTCTTTATAAAAGGCCTTCAAAGAGTCCTTGTTATTGTATCCATGGAGCTGGAGAGTCTAAGGTTAGAATATGGTAGTTGCTGGGTAAATGTGTAAGCAAAAGGTTGTGTCTGGAGTGACCTGCTTTGCAGCAAAGAGAAGCAAGAAGGCTGCACCCCTAAATAGAAACACTTCTATGGATGTACTTTTCCTGAAAAAATGAGACCACAATGGAGCTATATTAGGCTCACTGCATGATTCACGTGATTAAATCCTGGTTTACTAATTGATAGGTTGGAGTTTGAACCCTTTTAAGAGTATCTTTGAAAAAATGTCTGGTGAGCTACTTCCAAAAGGTCAGAGTCAAGAAGATTCTATGGAACAGTTATATTGTTAAATGTGTAGCATTATCATGAGTCAAATCTGCTGATGGCAGCTAGTTTGTTGCTCATTTATTTTGAAACTAGACTACCAGTCAGAGATCATCTGAGAAGGGTCTCTATCCTAAACCTCTGTAGGAAGTGATGAAATGGTCCAGCAGAAGACTAGACAACCCAAGCTTCATAAATTGAAAGAAAGATTTAGTTTACTAAAGAAGAGACTCTATCTTTACTCGAAGAACTGAAATTGGTGCTTCTCAGTCAATGAAACTCAAGAGAAGGTTTCCAAGAGGTTTAAGGCCAGAACTGTACATTTTCTTTTAGAAGACAACAAAAACAGATGACAATTTTTTTTCCAGAAAAATAAGCCCCCTCCCTTTTAGTCCTCACTACTAGACCAGAACCAGGACAAATAAAGAATCATGAGTGGGACTAGGGTATATCAGGGAGAGAAAAGAAAAAACCCAGTTCATCCCTCTTCAGCACAAATTTCTAAGCCTAAAGTCCATCTGAAACAGGGAGACATTTAAAATTCAATTAGTGCGCAAGTTCAACATTTCATGCTAATAAAACACGACTCATGAATAAAACATTAATCTGTAGAATGGAAGAGGCGATGGAACAGTAGTGGCAATGGGATCGGATTTCGCTGCAAGCGTGGAGGGACAAGTGAGAGAACACATGTCGGGCTGAAGGGCCGGAGAAGGAACACAGTCGCTCCCTAGTTTCGCCCCTTGAAACCCAACCCATCTAATGAGGGCAGCTCCGTGATGCTCTTAATGTGGGCTGCTTAAATCCCTCTCCAGTTATTCTTAATGTCCACTCTTTGCTCACTCTACTCTTGGCTTATTTTCAGTTGACTCCTAAGAAATGGCTGATAATCTGGTCTTTCTAATTTCTTCTTCCTCATCTTCATCCATTCTCCAAGTGTTTTTTTTTTTTCTTTTAAATTGGATGCCAAGGTATTGCGTCAACTTTACAGGCCCTTATGATCTTGTCTGTGATTCCTTTGCTATTTTTTAACTACCCATTTCAGATAGTCCTTGAGGTTATTTTCATCCCTTCTGCTGCCAACCACCCTCTTGATCATCAACTCTCAACCTATGGGTTGCGACCCCACTCGGGGTCAAATGACCCTTTCACGGGGTTGCTCAATTCATCACAGTAGTAAAATTACAATTATGAAGTAGCATCATGTGAAGAACTGTAGGAAAGGGTCGCGTCTTTAGCAAGGGTGAGAACCACTACATTCATAACTTCCTATATAATTTTCTTTTAACTCTCATAACTACATTTTCACCTTTAGAGATTTCTGGCTGAGTTCAAGATTCAGAGTTTGAATGCTTGCTAGTTACCTCCATAGTCTTATCTCTAGATTATGTTGCCAAAATATGGCTTCTAGACCAAAGTTTTGCCTATCGTTTAAGGGCAGCCCAAATATCACCTGGCTTGTCTAATCTTCCGTAAAGCAAGAGATGCACAAACTGCCATTCTCTGTTGTCATAAGCAAAACAGTGGACTTCATTTGCTATCTTCATATTCTAGGATCTGGGGGAGTGCATGACCATGCTGCTTAATCAGTTTGTACCTTTCCAAGCAATTAGTAAGATTCTACATTTTTGTACTGCTAAAATTAGAACATTTATGATCACTTAAAATAAAAGAATTCTTTACTAAAAGTAAAGAATTTGGGTGGTGCACAGAGATGATGGCATTTAAAAAAATCTGTTAAAATATTTAAAGTTAAAAATAGGAGGGATAGAAGCCATAATGCATAGAAACTAGATATAAGACCTGGGGCAGTCTCATTCTCTCTTCCATATATCCTTATATGTTTTCTTAAATGTGTATTTTATTCATTTTTGAAGATGATCAATGTTCCAGAGTAAACTGCAAACTTCATGAGGGCAAAGTCTTTGCCCATTTAGCACATGGACTTGAGTGTAATAGATCATGGAGTTGGGCTTCATTTCAAAGTTAAAACTAAGTAAATGCAATGCAGGAATAATAATGGATCAGGCCTAAAATCCTAAAGACACACACAGATAATGAATACCTACAGATCTGAATGCGACTGCATCCAGATGTACCTGGCCAAGCTTGTCTCATAAACTTGATTTGATATCACAAAATGAAACATTTGATGGACATACTCCTTCACAAGTGATGTATCATAAAGAAAAAAAACAAATTCTTTTGTATTATAAAAATGAGCCATGGTCAGCTCTATATATTCTCTGGAGTTCTGATTTCTGATTCTTGATTGCTTCCATGACAACCATGTCATTTTACTGCCAGAATATCTTATAAACAGTTAAGATGAATGGAAATATATGCATGCCTTCCTGAAATTAATTGTTAAGGGGAGAGAGAGAGAGAGAGAGAGAGAGAGAGAGAGAATGAATATGAAGCTATTCATTTGGTGAGCTTCATTTCACATGGACAAAAGGAAACTTCACTAAGCCCTATCCACATGGATCAAATTTTATATGCTGTTTATTTTTGTTTAAAAGTTACCTGTAGACATTTTCTAGACAAATGGATCACATGTCTCTTCCAGTAAAAGATGAACTCTCACAGTTCTAATCCTATACTTGTTCCTCTTTTATTGAGTTCCTGCTATGTGCCAGACATTCTGCTTCATTTCCATATGTGTGATCACCTGTAATCTTTACAAAATTAAATTTCCAGGTGAAGAAATGAAGTCTCCAGACAGTTAAGCAATTCATTCATAGTGAGGGACGGGAATGGTCTTAGAATGAGAGCTGTTGATCTTGATCATTGCTCTTTTTTTCTCTTTCCTACCTCTTAAAAATGTATCCTACTCAATTACTTATTGTGTTACATTGTTATCATTTTTCTCAGTTCCTTACCATTGCCTATTCACTTCTTTTGATGCATAACATTGTGTTTCTCCTTTCTAAAACCGAGTATAGCTCAAATGGTTAAACTACTTGGTTACTAGACAAAAGGTTGCAGGTTAGACTTTACCCAGAGATGCTGCAGAAGAAAAGTTCGGCAAAGTACCTTTAAAATCACGGTCACTAAAAAGAGTGCAGTTCTACAGTGACACATGCAACAACCTCATGACTTAAGAGCTACTCAGTGGCATTTGGTACTGGTGAATATTATTGCTTCATTAATGTCAGCCTTGACCATGTGATGTCTTTCATAAATAGAGCATTTGAGAATGTACCAGTGCAGTCATTTAGAAGCTAGTCTTTAAGAGGGTTGATTGTCTCTCCTGACTCTTTTGTGTATTTGCCATCACCATGGTAATCGCATGCCCTAGATAGTACCTTGAACCACGAAGAGTAAGAAACATTTGCAAGAAAGTTTTATGGAATCTATTGCTTTGTGCCAAGACAATCAGAGTGAAGATGAGGTCATCCGATTCTGGGAAGGCCTACACACCAGTAAGCAGGAATAAATAATCATTGACTTAAACCATTGAGTTTTGGAGTGACCTATCATACAGACTTACTCCAGCAATAGCTGATACATTCATGATAATTCTTTATAACAGTCATACATAATTTACTTTGCCAGTTTATAGTCATATATTCCAGAGTTGTTCAGAGGCTCTGGAAGCAATTTTGTTTTTAACCCCAACAATAACAGGTACAGTGCCTTGTGGGACATGAACAATATGCTGAATAAAAATATTTTTTTCTATTTCTCTAAATGTGTTGGCATTTAATGTCTCTGCAATTAACATGAATAATAACATGAAACCCTATAGACCTCATATTGTCAGACAAAATACTTCTACTGGGTTCTGCACTCATCCTATTTTTCTTGAGAAGATGTGGAACTATTCCTCTTCAAAACATCAAGCTAAAATATATATATATATATATATATATATATATATGTATATATAGTAAAAAATAGCAAACAGTTTCAAAATACTGTTGTGAGCTCTTTAGAAAGGCATGCACAATGGCAGGAGCACAGATTGGGTACGATAAGCCCACTTCTGGTACTCTGCAGGAATGCCAACCTGGAAAAAGTCCACAGAGGTCTGTGAGCTCAAGTTTCTGTTAAATTGTGGTTGTTGTTCTTAGGTACCATGCCATTGTTTCTGGCTCATTGTGACTCTAGGCAAGCAGAACAAAATACTGCCTGGTTCTGTATCATACTCACAAGCATGATATCCTTGTTATATTTGAACTAATTGCTGCAACAACTATGTGAATTCCTCTTATTGAATATCTCCCTTTTAGTCACCGATCTTCTACTTTACCAATCATGGTGCCTGTTTCCAGGGACTCATCTCTCTTGATAACATTTCCAAAGTACATAAATGAAGTTTGTCCACTCTCAATTCCAAAGAGCATTGTGAGTATACTTCTTCCAAGACTATGTCTTTTGTTCTTCCTTAAGTCCATTCAATGGGGATAATAGTACCCTTCCTCAGTTTTTTTAGGAATATCAGAAATAGCAAAATACACGGATGCTAAGAATTCAGAAAATTTCTAAATTTCCAGCATCTATGCATGCTTATATATATATAATGCCTTTTTACATTTCTACTATATATACATACATACAAAAACGTTTTGTTGCAGAACACCAAATTTTACTTAATGTTACACAAGATATAATATTTGCATAATCCAAACAAATAAGAGAGACTTTAAATAAATTTTCTGCATGAATCTAAACTGGGGGCTGACCTTCAAATGGTTGAATGTATCTTTTTCTTTCATTAACATTGCCTTATGAACTAGGAAAGTTTTGTAAAATAAACCCACACATTCTCTGATTGTCAGTCTTCAAGAAATGGAATTTAATTGATATCCTTTCAAACACGGGCAGAACATAGTGACTTGTTTCTATAGAATATGCTATAGCAGAAGTGGTAAGAGAACAGTTTCTAGTCTGTTTCAAAAAGACTACAGCTTCCATATTGGGTGTTCTCACACCATCTTATCTTCTTGGATCCTTTGTCTTTTGGAAAAGTCATCTGCCATGCAGATTCCCATTTGCTGAGGAAAAGAGACAGGGGTCAGTGAGGCTGAAGCCTACTGACAGTCGCTTGAAAAACTTTGAAAGTGCATTCTCCAGTCCCATTCAGACCCTGAGAAGTCAATAGCAGACAGCTAACCTCCTCCCAATGCCTAACACATGTTTGGAAGAACTGCCTGACTTTTAACCCAGTAAAGAGATCCTTATGATAATTCACAGAAGACAAACAAGGGTTTTAGAAGAAATAACATGCACAATATCTTCACCTGAAACTCAAAAGGGTAGGAGCAATAAAAATTAAGAAACATGCAGATGCCCAACATTCAGCAAGCAGGAAGCATACGGAGAAAACTGTTCAGATACAAACATATATTTCCTTTAAGTGAAAGGAATGGGGGCATGGAGATCAGAGCTATGAAGGATTATTCTTAAGTCCTGAGATCTAACCAATGAGCTTACAGCATTTGCCCACATGAATTGCAGAATAACTATCAACCTTTTATCCTTTAGGGAGTCCTGGTAGAGAGTGGTTTAGAAGATGAACTGCTAAACACAAGGTCAGTAGTTTAAAAACACCAGTTGCTCTGGGGAGAGATAAGGCATTTTGCTACCTTAAAGATGTACAACCCCAGAAACACAAAGGGGGCAGTTCTACACTGCTCTTACGGATCATTACAACTTGCAATTGACTCAAACACGGTGAGTTCAGGTTTTGAATTTTACACTGGGGCTTCAAAAATTTTACTCCGTGGTAAAACAACAAAGCCCGTATGGAAGAAGTACATCAGCCTGTCCCAACACAATCACTGAATACAAATCAGTGCATAAGCAAATGTGGTGAAGAAAGCTGATGGTGCCCAACTATCAGAAGATATAGAGTCTGGGCTCTTAAAGACTTGAAGTTAAACAAGTGGCCAGTTAGCAGGAAACAACAAAGCCCACATGGAAGAAGCATACCAGCCTGTGCAATCATGAGGTGTCAAAGGGATCAGACATGAGACATCAAAGAACAAAATATCATATCATTGTGAATAAGGGTGACTGTGCAGTGAGGACCTCAAACCCATCTATAGGCAACTAGACATCCCCTTACAGAAGGGTTTCAGGGCAGAGAAGAGCCAGTCAGGGTATAGTGCAGTAATAATGAAACATACAACTTTCCTCTAATTCTTAAATGCTTTCTTTCCTCTCACCCCCCTCTCCCCCCCCACCCATCCCTATCATGATCCCAATTCTAAGTTACAAATCCAGCTGGACCTGAGGAAGTACACTGGCATAGATAGGAACTGGAAGCACAAGAGATCCAGGACATGTGGAACCCTCAGGACCAGTGGTGAGAATGGTGATACTGGGATGGTGGAGGGAAGGTGAGGTAGAAAGGGGGAACAGATTACAACGATCTACATATAACCTCCTCCTTGAGCCACAGACAATAGAGAAGTGGGTGCAGGAAGATGCTGAATGCGGTACCATATGGCAAAATAATGACAATTTTTAAAATATCAAGTGTTCATGAGGGAGGGGGAGAAAGGGAGGGGAAAAATGAGGAGTGGATACCAGGAGCTCAAGTAGAAAGCAAATGTTTTGAGAATGATGAGGGCAAGAAATGTACAAAAGTGTTTGACACATGGATGTACTGTATGTGTGGATTGTGATAAGAGTTGTATGAGCTCCCAATAAAATGAGTTTAAAAAAGCAAAAAAATCTACCATCTGTAATTATATTTTGCACACACTTCATGAAGCCCACAAGTATCTACCCTCTCTGAACAGAGAGACATCTATAGTAGTTCTCATAAACCTGCCTGACCACTCTGGTCTGTGAGTATTGGTATCTTGCTTCTAGTTTCCTAGGTCTATAGGAGTCACACAAATAGAACTTCACTTATGGAAGTAAATCAATAGGCTTTTACCTCTGAAATCAATTTAGAAAAGAGGATTCTGAAACTTTTGTTGATACTGTAATGGAGAGAAATATCTAGTGGACTTAGGAGGGAAGATGTGCACATGAGATGAACGTAAATAAATTGTAGAAAAACAAACAGACTTGTTTGTTTTACGAAGAGGTCCACAAATTCTATGGTACTCATCTATTTAAGAGATAGAGGTAAATTATTCTCCTCTTTTTGGGAATAGGCTGAACTCAGTAGCTTTTTTCAAAGAAATAGAAGCAATAGTGAAAGTATGCCCTGTGTATCTGTCATAGTTACATAATCTGGTGTCAATTTGTGTCTTGAGAGGATTGAGTGAAAGGGTGGAGTCCAATCTGCCAATCAGGTCATAGCCAATGAAACCTCTGTGTGTGCATGAGCTTCTCCTGAGAATTCTGGGACTTCCTGAATTTCCTCCTTGGAGGCAGGAGAGACACTTTCTCTCTGCATTCTCCCTGAGGAATGGTGTACTGATAGACACATAGCACTACGCCGATAGACTGGAGGAACCACACAGAGGCCCCTGTAAGCACCGAGATGCTTACAACACCACTGTATCCAAGGACTTTCTACCCACCGGTCATTTGTGTTGTCTTGTACTCAGAATCATTGCTTGTGTTGTGTGAGTCTGAAGAGGACTTTATAGATTTGTATCAGACATATGGGCTAATATCAGACTTATGGACTTGGACTGGAGTGAGTTGCGATGCTTTCTTTTTTTTTGCTTTTTTGTTTTTGTTTTGTTTTGGCATCACTGCCTCTGGTGGTCATGGGAGCTACTCAGCGCTGCTCCTGAGAATCGCCACTGGATTTGAACTGCCAAGCCCATAGACCGTAGTCCCACACTCAACCTCGTATACCACCAGGGCTCAGCAGGATGCTTTCTTAATGTACTATTATACTTTATATAAAACTCCCTCTAATACACATATACATGTCTATTAATTTGTTTCCTTAGTCTACCTGGACTAAAACAGTATCAGTTTAGTGTATATAATAACTTCGGTTACTATCTTGGGGGTCTTATCTTTCTCCCATTCCTATCACCATCCACCCATCATTTGGGGATTGCTAACTGCTTTGGAAAGCTGAAGAATGAAGAAGAATGAAGACATAGTCTTGGGCCCATAGCCTACCCATAGTGAAGGAGTGAAGGTGGAAACCTATTCTCACGGTCCATCAGAGCCATTAGATGATGGGCACTGTAGCTTTTGTCTAATGGCCACCTCATCAGAGACCCCAGGAAATCACTCAGAAATACACAAGACAGCGACTCAGATGCCTCCTTTTGATAAGGGATCAGACAGTAAATGACTGTTGATTCCAACTGCTAATAAATGGGGACCATACCTTACACTGCAAGGGATAATATGGAGGAAACTTTTAAAAATCCCACTGTAGGGTACATCCTGTTCTCCTAATTCTGTGAATAAAGAGGTTCCTCTTCAAAAGAGCTAAGAGATTTCATAAAACACATGGCTAATAAATGGCAGACCAAAGATTTAAATTTGTATCTATGTGGTGCCATCGGTAAATAGATGGGAGGTTTGTAGAACTTGAAGATAAAACTTACTGAAGTCACAACGCTTTTTAGAAACACATCAGTGCTTGTCCTGAAAGTTCAGGTCAGAGAGAACTATGATCTGCTCTAGGGATCTCTGCATGTTTGGTCAGGCAAGGGGGTGTACAGGAGATGCTGAAGTCTCTATGCCATGAGGGCCAGGACATCTAGCAAAAAGAGGTGAGTCACGGCTTCCTGATTCAAGCTTCCCCAATTGTGCTAATTGTATCAGAACTTGGCTTCCTGGCAAGAGAGCTAGTGAGGCATTTGGCACACTGTAGAATTTAAGTTCAGAAGTAAAATTGCTTAATGAATGCACACCCCACTCCTTATTCATTATGCAAAGTCGGGTTGTAGAGTTTTTCAATATGTACTCTAATTCCCTCTAAGAAACGTGATTCCACATTCCTCCTATTAGTGCGGGGGGACAGAGAAAGAAGACACTTGGCTGGGAAGGGCTCTGCGGTCAGTTAGAAATACTCTGCTCTGTTTCTCAAAGGAAGATCTAATCCCCTTTCCTCAGCTATTGGGTTTAATTCCACTGAGGGCTGACGGCTGTAAAACACAGCACCTCCCCTTCAACTTTTCCATATAACTTGATTAGACAGGAATAATCTCTTATGCTTTCATGCACAAATTTAGGAGTGACCCAGAACAAACGAGTTTCCTTCATCACCATAGCAACCAGGACTATGGAAAAATGCCACTCACTAGGCTATGCAAGTCAGATTTCATTCCTTTGATGTTAATTAACAAATTGCTTTCAGAAAATCAATGAGTTCTCTGCTTCTCTCTAAATGTTTGGTGCTGTATATTTTTTAATACTTCCTCAAGTAATACGGTAGAGGCATGGGGTGTCAGGGTGAGGCAGTGTGCAAAGGAAAGTCTTCTCTTGTGGTGTGAGGAGGAGGTGAACAGGGATGTGGGCGTGCAAGGCCCCTACCCCTTTTGGCAGCTGGGGCATGGAGGGAGAGACAAATCCAGACAGAGATTTCCTTGCTCACTAGGAAGCCTTCTTTTCAGAGAATGGTGGCAGCTCCCTACGCAGGGTGGGGATGGGGGAACAGGAAGTTATATATCTTCTCAACAAAAGGTCTATCACAAAGATGATTGCTTCTTTTTCAACTATAAATATAGCTTCCTCTAGTCTCATAATCTGCCCCAGGAAATATGAGATTTCTCAAGAGCGATTTGGTGATTTTTTTTCATTCAAAGTGTTTAAAATGTGCTTGCCCTTTGCCCCAGGAATTCCATATCTAGAAAATTAATGGAAGAAAATATTCAGAGAGGTGTTCACAGAGGAATGCACATGGACACACTTTGCAGTGATGTTTATAATACATTTATAAAAGTGGACACATTGGAAACATCAAGGAAGAGTTAATGTGGCCAAAATGTATATTTAGAGAAATGAAATGTGATCTCTTAATTGTTAGGTTTTTAAGTAGGTTAAAAACAGACTGTCGAGACTGAGCCCCGGTGGCGTAAGTGGTTGAGTGCGGGACTGCGGCCCGCGGGCTTGGCAGTTCAAATGCAGTGGCGGTGCTCAGGAGCAGGGCTGGGTAGCACCCACGACCACCAGGGGGCAGTGATGCCAACAAAAAACAAACAAAAACAGACTGTTGAAATGACACATCAAGGAAATGATTGAAGACAGCAAGCATGAGCTTCAGAAATTCATGTGTTTGTGATTGAGCATAAAATGAACTTGACAGAAGTATATGAATATGTGCATGCAACACTCCTTCAAAGTAGGTGTGCACCTCTCTTGTTTAACAGAGGATAAGAGTCTATTCAAAGACATCATACCACTAGTCCCAAAAAGTGTTTCAGGACTGTTCATTTTAGTGTGATGTGACAGGTCGATTTAAAGAAGGTATATTTTGTATGGGTTTAATTTGGATGTTGATAAAAAAATTAAGAGCTGACATTTTTGAGCACTGTAGTTCTTCTAGAAGAAGAAAAAAAACACTTACAGTTGAAAACCTTTATCTATTCATAAGCAGCCAAAATTATTTCTAAATATAATGATACAAGGGTCAGAAAAACAGCAAAACCGTGATTGGTGCATTTTTCCAGCTCTGGTATTAAGCTTAAAAATATAAACACATAAAATTTATGAACAGCAATCACTTTAAAATAAGTTTTGGAATAGTAGTGCCATCCACTCAGAGTTTTCCGAAATGAGAACCTGTACTAATGCAACTATAGTTTACCAATAAAGTCGATATTTAAATAAACTATAGCTTATTTGGAAGGGCTTGATGAGCTACCCACAGGCTGTCCTTTACCTCGGAAGCATTCAGGTAGTCCTCAACAACCAGACTTTCATCACTTCCCACCATCTTTTCTTTTGTACATTTTATCTAAATTTCAAATTACTCACTGCCATCAAATCAATTTTAACACAAAACCCTACAAAACAGTGGAAATTCTCATGTAAGTTTCCAAGGCTGAAAATCTGTATGGGAGAAGTAGCAAAATCTCATCTTTCCCCCCTGGAGTGGCTGATAGGTTTCAAAGGTTGACCTTGTGGTAATGCACTGTCCTCCAAGCACCTGGTACTATCACTAATATGTATCTGATGAAAGATGTAATTTACTGATGTCAGCATTCTCAGAAGTAATGCTTTCAACCCCCAAGAAGAATAAAGACATGATCTAGTAAGGGATTATTAATTAACACAATGCAACCCAAACACACTGCCTTTGAGTTGGTTCTGAGGAACTCAGCCATCATGCAGGCTACAGTAGAACTGCTCTTTTGGTATTTTCAAGGGATCAAATCCTTACGAGAACAGACGGCCACATCATTTCCAATGGAGTAGCCAGGGCGTCTGATCCTTTGATTAGCAGGTTAAGTCTTGTGCCACAAGAAGTGACAAGATTGATAATCAAAGGAAGTAATAATGAATACTGAAAAAGGGAGAGAGAGAGAAAAGTATCTGACTTATATGAAAACCAATTAGCTATTCAGTGATTGTGGGAATAAACCCCATAATAAAACGGGGACCATCTGTGGTTGGAATTCAGTGGATAAAGTAGCACTTTCAGTTTCACCATGTCCAAAGAGATTTGGTGCCATCAGAACAGACTGTGCCACCTTGGATAAGTTAACTACTCTGTACATCAATTTCTTATAAACTGAGATGTTGGATTCATGATCTCTCTTCCAGATCACTAGGGAGGTGGAGTGGATTCCATGGCAATGAGGTTTTGTTTTTTCTATATAACAAAACTCCTCTGAAATGTCTGCCAATGGTCTCATCTCTCGGTAGTCAGGCCCTTAGGAAATGGGTTTGTCATTGAGTAGATCACGTCTAAAAAAATAGTATAAGATTTTTCTTCTAAGATGAGGCTATAAGGATTGTGACCTCTCTCTCCTTTCACAACAACCCAACAAACTCTAGGAGGTCAAGGAACTGATGTCTCAGCCCCACAGCCCAGGGAATCCGAGTCTAAACCATGGCATCATGCTGTATTTCGACTTGAGTCTTGAGATGGCTGAGACCCTGATCAGCATCTCCACTGCATCCTTGTGAGGTACAGCGAACCAAGAAACCTAACATTGAGCGCCCATTTTCTTAATGCACAACAACTTAAAATGGTAAGTGCTGGTGGCATCTTGGGTTATACATTTGGCTGCTAACCACAAGATCAGCAATTCAATACCACCAGCCACTGTGCAGGTGAAAGAAGATGAAATTTTCTACATCTGCAAAGAATGGTTAGAATCTCAGAAACCCACAGGGACAGTTCTACTGTGTCCAATGGGGCTCCTAGGAGAGTCAACTGGATGGCAGTGAAGGGGGGAGGGAAGGGATGAGTGAGTGAGTGAGACTTGTTCTAAGCCATAAAGCTTTGTGGGGGGTTTGCTCAAATCAGAACAAGCTTCTAAATTCCCATTGCTTTCAACGGGCATTTACGAAGTGTTTGCAGTTTTCTTCTATTCAGTAGTAAAGCCTAGAGGCTGAAGGAAAATTTTTACCTTGATTGAATCGTTAGGTGTCCCCAAGCTGTGCAGGCAATTAACATGTTCAACTGCTAATGAAAGGTTGGAGTTTCTGATCAACCTAGTGGCACCACGAAAGAAAGTCCTAGTGATTGATTCATTTCCAACGAAGCCCGCCATCAACCAAGCGAGGAATCCCAGTTCCCCTCACACCTGTGGGGAGTTGTCAGGAGGCAGAGCCAAAGCAATGACAGCTGGGTTATCTGCTTCTGACTTTGGAATTACCTCCTGCTTTCCCTTTTCTGTCTTCAGACACTAGAAGGAGCTGTAGACACTGCGGCTACATCATCAATTCCAGACATTCCCTACTCCTTATGAGTTCCAGACATTGCCCACTCCTTCTTCTGACTTTTCCAGCATCTGTTACAGAAACATGCCAAAAGTTCACCAGTAGAATTCCTTTGCCGGCGTGGCCGAAAGACAGCTGGATTCAGATCTGAGCATCACTCCAGTCTTTCCTCTCTGAAGCATATAACCAAATGCTCGTGAAGACTTGGAATGAAACTATTTCTGATGCTTTTTTTGAGGGTCAAATCAAATGTATAATTTTAAAAGGGAGCCAATATTATGCTATTTTCCAAGTAGGTTAAGATTATAATTTAGGCCAACTCCCCATGATTCATTTGAGACTTTGTAGGTTCTCAGCCAAAATAAGTTTTATAACTATGCACTGTGTTGGCAGAAAAGAATTGAATTGTTAAGATATTGTACTTTATTTTGTAGCCTGATAATTAGTTTATTATCTATTGCACCCTATTCTTCAACCCTCAACCCCAAATGGTATGATCCCCTTGAAGAAAAATGCAATATTATCTCTTTTTTAATAAAATAAGACAAACATCCAAGAGGTGTCCTAACTACATAATGCCATGTAAAATGATGGAACTATTCATTTGTGTACTCTGTGTCAACTAATAGCTGCCTGTAGAAGTTATTCAACTATGATTTATTTGAGTGACACAACATTCTCATACAAAACACAATAGACTAATTTCATCTCTACAATCTTGAAAGACCTCATTCTACTCCCATTTGCCTTCAATAAAATTATTGTTTGTTATTTTTTTAGGAAGTCTGACTAGAAACTTGATTCTGATATATCAGAGCAATTTAAGTATATTATATTGAAATTTGCTTAATAATAATAATAATAATAATAATAATAAAATAGTTAACCCTGATTTAATCAGCAGAGTGGGACAGGGGTTGAAATCTAGCTCTCTTTCATAATGTCCTAGACTTTAGCTCTGATTAATCCTTTCTAGGACCATTTACTACCCTTTCAGCCAATTGAATATTAGTATTTATAGGTCAGGGGAGAATGAACCACACAGCACCCCATGCTAGGCGATATGGAATTGGAGGCACCTGCATGAAGTCTTGGAGCCAGTGTGGCTGCATTTGATCTCTAAGTGTGGAAAGCCTGAAGGTGATGTTGTGGCCTCTGGCTGGTAGGCCTGCTGTATGAGAAACGGAATGGTGGGTGAGAGTTATGAAGAATCCTGACATTGTGTGATGGTGTCAGGAAAAACAGAAAGTCAAATTAGCATGTGATTATGCTGACAATCAACTGGCATAACCTAACACCTATTTTTGATTAAAGATTAGATAGTAGAATTGACAGCCTCATGATGAATTATGAAGGTGTGCATTCGAGTGGCACCACAAATGAGAAAAAGCCAACATATGCATTTCCTCTTTGGAAGGATATTTAGGGAGGGTTAATTTTTCTTAGGTTAAGAACAAAATCGAGCTTTCCTACCCAGCATAGTTTACTTACAATGATAACCTCTTTTCTTATAATAGGAAGCATTAGATTTGCTATGAGTAGCTACTTAATGAAGCAACATACCTTAATACCAAGTATAAGAAAGGATTTAGAAGATTACTATTTAATTCTTCTCTCTTTGCTTGGGAGGGGGCTTTTGAAAGATGATTCTTAAAATGTAAGCTGCTGTTTCAGATATTTGCAAATCATTATCTTAGTCACATATGAAATCAAATATTAAAATGTTTCCTAAAACAGTGGCTCCCTGTCCTTGTGGGACATTAATCACTTTGGGAGATTATTCACAATAGAGATTCTCAGACCACATTGGATGAGAAACTCCAGGAGAGGGAAATAGACATATATATATATATATATATATATTTCTCACATTTAAGGAATGTATTAAAATATGCATCTGGACATCCTGAGGGGGAAAGAGAATCCAGCGCTCTTCAAAAGAGTGAGAGGCCTCACTGCTACTCCTTTCCGTCTGGTGATCGATTCTCTACAGCTCATGCACCCATCTCGTGATAGACTCTTGTGCCATCACTTGCCTGAACATACAAAAAGCAATGCATCCTTTCAAAGATTGGAAAGGTTCTGGAGCTTATGGGCCACCAAACATTACAGCTCCAAGAGATGTGATTGTTGAGTCTCCCCCAAGGAAAATTCCATCCCCGGTCACTTAATGTGTTTAAGGAAACTTCAGGGGAATCTCACCAGTGCTAGGCTTTCCTCTGATTCCTTTCTTTATTTGTGTTCACACAGTTGGCTGTTAAACTCACCAGTTACTCCTCAGGAGAAAGATGAAGCTGATTATTTCCATGAAGATGTGCAGTCTTGAAGGAACTGTTCTACATGGTCCTTGTAGGGTGGCAGGGAGTCAGGATCCACTCAATTGATGACCCTAGGTTTTCAGTTAGGGTCTCGCTAATCAAGACACCTGAAAATGAGATGAGGTGGCCTCTCTTTGATAGGCTTCTCCGTGGTGTTTCTTCACCTCCTATCCGTCTATGTTCTAGAATAGATTCTTTAAAGACTATTGGTGACAGAAATAGGGTCTTCCTCAGAGGAGCCTTGGTGGCACTGTGGGTACACATTGTGTTGTTCACTTCAAGGGCAGATGCTGGAAATCACCAGCTCATCTGCAGGAGAAAGACGCGGCTGTCTACTTCTGTAAAGAGTGACAGTCTTGTAACCCTACAGGGGCAATCTTACCCTCTCTTACAGAGTTGCCATGAGTTTGAATCAACACAATGGGAGTGAGCTTTTTTTTTTATTCTGGGGGCAGAGGGCAACTTTATTTCTTAAATAGAATATTAAAGATATTTTTCTCTGGAAGTAGGGATAGATCCTTTAAGATTTGGTTTTTCCTAAGCATAGGAAGTGGCTGAGCACTGACTCACACCCCTGAGTGGGCAGCATCCACTCGGATAATTCTGTATCCCCTTATGATACTTCGGGGTAAAAGGGAATACTGGAAACATAAAGCTCACACTCCCTGCTGAGCCAAGTGTATGCACATTCTTTTAAAGAAACTGATTCTTCTGCCGATGTCCACAAAACAGAGACAGAATTACTTGTTAATACAAAAAGGTAAAATCACAGACTCTGCACAGTTCTTGAGAGTGCTTATTAATTCCCTGATCTGCCCCAGACACCAGCTTCAGTTATGCCACTTACTGACTATAAAGCTTAAAGTTATACTATATACTATCTATCTATGCCATTTAACTAATAATGCAACTCACTAATTGTATCTTTTCACATTGTGGACACTTGGCAATAGAAATACCAATGGCAATAATACTAATAAAAATAAAAATATAATAGTGACAATAAAATAGGTAATATTGGTTAATTGTATTCTAGATGTTGTACAAAGTGCTTTATAAATCTTTATTCTTCATCCACAGTTGACATGTAACATAGGACAATCAATTGCTAACACCAGTTAACCTTGTAGTATTATTGTGGAAATAAAAATGAAATGAGATGAGGGGGAGTAAAAATGTGTGAGAGCCATGGACATAGACCCATGGACATAGGTAAATATTTCATGTATACCTCTCACCAAGCCCCTTCTATGTATCACTGTTTTGCACATACTATGTCCTACTTAAATGTCCTCCTCTTTATTTCATTTTCTAAAACTCATATCCAACCTACCCCACATGGTGTGGCCAGTTGTTGTTTGTTGAGCCAATTCCAATTTATGGACACCCGACTTAGAACAGAACAAAACACAGAACAAAAACAAAACACTCCTCCATTCTCCTCACAGTTGTTGCTGTGGCTCCACCCATGGTTGTGACCAGGGTGTCACCTGAAGGCCTTTTCATTTCAATGACACTCAAAGCAACGACGATTTTCCCCCTCAGGACTGATGTCCAGAGTATAGGAAATGAATTTTGAGTGTGCTCACTTCTAAGGAAAATTCTAGGTATACTTAAACCAGCTTATGGTAATTTTAGTATTCTTCAACATGACAATAATGCAATCATGTGGTTGTAAAGGATGATAGGCCTCATGCCTGTGGACCCGATGTCAGGCTCGAGGTTTATATTGAATCACATTGCTGCAGGGTCTGATAAGTCCAAGATCAGCAGGTAGGAGAGGAGACGGTTCCCTCACAGACTACAGGAGGATAGTTAATCCCCAAATCAGCAGGCAATATGGCAGGCCTCCAACTCAAGTTCAAAGAATTAGAGGTTGGATAAATAAGACCTAGATGTATGACCCAGATTGAGCAAAAGGCTAACGAGATTTGCCAGAATGTCCACATATTGGGAACCAGCTACATGCGTGATAGAACTCTTTTCAACTGATTGACGGCTTATGGCAGATCTTGTCATGGAAGAGATTACATTATTTCAGAATGGGAGATAGAATGGGAGATATAATTTAGGGGGGTAATTACAGCATTTTATGACTGCTAAATTACAACTTTCAAACCACTGAAAATCACAGCCTAGCCAAGTTGACACACAGCCTTAACCACCATGTTCTCTAGACATATTTTCTTTGATTCACCCTGATTTCTAGCCTCACTTCTCCTTTGTGAAAGGATGCTGCTGCTAAGGGTATATGATGCAGAGAAAAGTTTCTATTGTTCATTCCTTTTTCTCCATATGCTCTCTGTACCTAGCTATCAGAATCCGATTGTTACTATCTTCTCTGTCTTTGAGGTAGCTCGGCCCTTTCCAGGGAGCATGGAGGAAGCTACATCCACAGTTAGGGAGGAGAGGATGGGGGAAATAGTTCAATCGAGCAGGCCAGTGGAGAAGGGCACGTTGTAGAATCCACTGTGTTCTCCTCTCCATTTCAAGGAACATATTTAAAATATAGCTTTTGTTGTAATTAAGCTAAAGTACTTATCCTACCTTGCTTCTCTGTCCATTTATTTGCTTTGGAAGACAGTGACATGAAGGCAGGGAATAAATGGTAAATGCTGAGAGTTCCACTCTAGTCCTTACTACCTCCTTCAGCAATACTCTGAGACACTCTTAAATACTCCTTTCTTTTGTTTTCCTCTATGGGATTTCATGCACCTAACAAGGTTTGGAGCATTTTTGGCATCTAGTAGGATCTGGTACACAGTAAATAGTGCTGTGCATTTAGTATTAAGCATATTGAACATGTTCAATAAAGGAAGAAGCATACTTAATAATAATAGAGTATAAAAATGATCATCTAGCACCCCCCCCCATTAAGTTATCAGTCTCAGAAGAAATATAGTTGGAATGTTCCTAAGAAGGGATTTGACCTGCTATCTTTGGACACACTATCAGGAAAGATCAAGAAAACTGGTAGTAATCAGTGGGCAAAAGGAAGGCCTCCATATAAAAATAATTTCGGTGTTATTTGAAAAGCTAATTTTATACACCATCAGAAATCTAGGATAGGACATCCTGTTTGATAAAACAGAGGACTTGTAAAAATGAGAGAGACTCTTAATGGATGAACCCAATTATTACACAAAACATCTCAAAGACTATGTTGATGGTGCAGGGTTGGACCCCTTGCCTCTGTCATGCATCACACCGCCATGAGTCAGAGTCTACATGACAGTAAGCATTAGCAATGAGCTCTCTGAAGATGTGGGCCACACATCAGAAAAATCCCACTGCAATTTTAGTAGTTTCTTATATAAACCATCTAAAGAGCATCTATCTATCATCTATCTATCTGTATCAATCATCTATCTTTCTATCATCATCATCATCATTATTATCTATCATCTATCTATCTATCTATCTATCTATCATCTATCTATCTATCTATCTATCTATCTATCTATCTATCATCTATCCTTTCCATCCTTATTTTATTGGGGGCTTGTAGAACCCTTATCACAATTCATATATCCATCCATTGTGTCAAGCACATTTGTACATTTCTTGCCCTCATCATTCTCTAAACATTTGCTTTTTACTTCACCCCTTTGTATCAGCTCCTCATTTTTCCACTCCCTCCCCCAACCCCTTTCCTCATAAACCCTTGATAATTTATAAATTATTATTTGTCATGTCTTACACTGTACAACATCTCCCTTTACCCACTTTTCTGCTGCCCATCCCCCAGGGAGGGGCTTACATATACATCCTTGTCTTTGGTTCTCCCTTTCTACCCCACTTTCTATCTACCCTGCCAGAACCTCAACTCTCCCCACTGGACCTGAAAGTATCATCTATCCTGGATTCCCTGTTGCCAGTTCCTTTTTATAGCAGTGTACGTCCTCTGGTCTAGCCAGATTTGTAAGGTAGAATTGGGATCATGATATGAGTTATAAAAGAAAAGTATAGGTTTAAAGGAATTTTATATAACAGCACCGTAACCAAATCATTACTTTTTCTGGACACCATATTGATGTACAGAGAACCTATAACATATAAGCTCCTCATGACTTCCGAAATCTTTGGCTTGAATATTATTACAGATTTTGGAAATTTGTGCTTTCATCTAGTATTGTAATTTTGAAAGTCAACAGCTCCTACTCTTGTGACTCCCTGATGTTAAAGGTTTCAAATGACCATGGGAGGAGGCGGAAATCATTTCCTAAAGCTCATAAAATTATCACAACACACTGAGACGACAGTCCTTGTTATTCCACCAGACTTCTTCACACCTGCATGCATATAGCACATCGTTTAAAAATTCACTAACAGCATTTGAAATTGGATTCATTTTAACTTGGAAAAAAATATGAAGAAAACTGCTAGTTAGCACTGGCCAAAAGGAAGAAACTCCCATACAAGAAGCAATTTCTGTAGTGATGTGAAAAGCTAATTTTGTTGTTCTTCTTTTATTTATATTACAGATATTTTACAAGTTCCATAAGACTCCATCCCACACAAGACAGTGAATCAAAGTGTCAATGAAGACTGAATTTCCACAGTATTTCACAGTTACGGAAACACCTGCGCTAAACAGTTTTTTGTACAACAGCTGTGAAAACTCACTGTTCAATAGCCCTCCAAATTTCTCATCTGCTCCCTGGTGGGGGGGAGGGGTTCTTGTTTCATCACAATGGGCTATTAGCTAATGTTTATAAGGATAATAGTTCAAATATGTAACAATGAGAATAATAATAATAAAATAATAATAATAATAATAATAATAATAATAATAATATATCTGGTACTAGCAAATTTCACCTATACTTCTTATAAATTTTCCCTTCTATCTCTTCTGAGATGCCGCCTTATCTGGAAATTAATTAAGCAAAAACGAGATGGGCACAAATACCGTAATATTCTGAAGCTTAATTAGCAAATGCTTTTTAACTTCACAACAGGTCTTAGCCTTGTTGGTTACATTGTTCCTTGAGAGGGAAAGCTAAGCGTATCATTCTTTGCTTCCTTTCAGAGAAGACGCAAGCGTGGAAATTTAAAAATAGATCAAGGGAGGCACAGAGGGCAGCTCCCTAGCAACCTGGACTGCACTGCTGGTATGGTAGCGCGAGTGGCTCGCATTCTGTCAGGTATGTGGGCAAGCCACCCCTCCTGATGCACAGGACAGGGAGGGAACAGGAATGGGCATAGCTATGAAGGGTTTATGCACAGGTTCCAGAAAGAACCACTGAAATTCTCCTAGGCTTGGGAAGGGGAGTCCATGGATGACCTTCGCACATCCCTCTGGGAGGCCATGCACCAATGGGTGGGCGCTGCAGTTTCTCCTGTGCCCTGTGATGCCCAGGGTCAGAGCTGAGAGACTGGTGGTAGACAGGAAGAGCTCCTGGGCATCAAGGGCCCTGTGAAGAGAAATCCTTTCTGTGATGTTTGTTGTTTGACAGTCAAAATACTGGCTCTTTTTTAAAAAAGTCATATTTTTGGTCTTCTTTGTGGCTGATGCTATGGAGTTCTTTTATGAGGCTCTGAAGTGTGTGTGGGGGAGAGGGGCAGGGGGGATCCCGCATGTCATATAGCTGCAGAGTACAGGTGCCCTGTGAAAGTATCATAGAGAATTATGACATCACATTGTCTGCCTACGAAGATACCGTTTCTTATTAAAATAAAAGGAGAGAGGTATCAAGGTGAACAATGCATTTCCTTCTCTCGATTAGACTTCACACAAGGAAAGTTACATGTTAGCAACATGTCCTTATGTCACAAAGTGGAAGAGTGTAGCATTCCACTCCAGACAATCACCCAGACGTGCTCTTCTGTTTTATTTGACTTGCTTGTCTCAAGTGCCTTTTGGTGGAAAATGCCAGCTAAATTACTTTTAATTCAAAATAGTTTCTTTCATTTCTTCTCATTCTCTCCTTCCTCCTTTTTTCGTCTTTTTACCCCAAGCAAGTGACCACAAACGGTCAACAATTTACTCTGTTTTGTAGATACACATTCTTTTCTTTCTTTGATTTTGTTACTTTTAATTATAAAACAGCTGATCAAAAAACAAGAAGGAAGGGTAGTATAATAGAACTTTATGTCTTCATTCCTTGTCGTCAATAATGAAACTTTACAAATACTGTTGAAGTGCAAACATTTCCCTCAGAGTCACATGTAGATAGGAATTGTTTTCTTTAAATTTGGCACATTCAGTCAATCATTCCCCAGTCTTTCTTATTTGTCTTTCTTTTCTTTCTCTCTTCATCCCTTTCTTAGTATTTTGTTGTTGTTGAAAACACACTGAGTTTCAGTAACTTCTGCATACTTCCATTACTTGTTACACCTTTCTTCCAGTTGCACGGTCATTCTGCCACACATGGGATTGCCCTGCATTGAGGAGAATTGAGGGCCCTTCCCAACAAGAGCAAACATGCATGAACTGTATGCTCATCCACCCATTGTTTGGCTTTCAATTCAAAAGAGTGCCTTTGAGATTTATTCATGTTGAATTTTGAAAGTATCATGGATGGGGAGATGGGCATTTCTCTTGGAAGAAATACAGCCAGGATTCTCCTTGAAATTAATGACAGTGAGACTCCTTCTTATGTTTTACACATGACAACATGTAATGATGGTGTGATTCTGTCTTGTGTTTTACACATGTGTCATAAGAAACCAGAAAAAGATACCATGTTTGACAAAGGAGAAGGGCAATGGAAAAGAGGAAGACCCTTGACTCAGTGCTTGCAACGATGTGCTCAAACATAGCAACAATTCTAAAATGGGTGCAGACCATGGTTTGTCCTTTTGCCCTGGGGTTTCCCTGAGTCTGAATCACCTTTGCAGCACCTAGTATATCAGTCATGCCAACAGATGCTTTCATAAGCATAGTACAATGCAATTCCATGCCCTTTTCAATTATTTCAGAAGAACCTTCTATTTTGGGGTATAATTATGAGCAACACTGGCATTATCATCCTTATTTATGAATATAGGTAAATTATTGCAGGAGTATAGTGGCAGGGGACAGCCAGAACTTCAGACTGGGTTCAGAAGAGCACATGGAACAAGGCATATCATTGCTGATGTCAGATGGACATCGGTTCAAAGTTGGGAATACCAGAAAGATATTTATTTTTATTTCAATGATTATGCAAAGGCATTTATAGTGGTTATATAACTTCATGTCAACAAGATACATAGCAATGTAGGGGTGGTGTTTAACCTGTCAATCAGGCCCCAGTGTGATGGTGAATACTTATGGGCCTGGTCATCTCATAAGTAGGGTCATGGGAATCTCTCCTTCTCTCTCTGCTTTTTCCTCCTGCCAGCTGACCCTGATTGCTGCCAGGGCCGCTGCGATTGGAACCACAGGACTTTGCGCCACAGGCCTGTGATCTTTCAGAATTCTTCAGCATTTCGTGGCTATGTGAGACTGAAAAGGGATCTATGGACTATTATCAGATATACGGACTTGAGTTGTACTGGATGGGATTTTATCTTGATATATAATTATTTCTTGTACATATATGAGTGTTTCTGGATTTATTTCTCTAGTCAATCTGGCCAGACACAGTATTAGATTATGGACCATAATAAACTGTGGATAACCTTGAGAAACATGGGAATTCCAGAGTCCTTCGTTGTGTTCATTTGGAACCTGTACCTGGATCAAGAGGCAGTTGTGTGAACAGAACAAGTGAATGCTGCGTGGTTGAAAATAAGGAAAGGCGAGCATCAGGGTTGCATCCTCCCACCGTACTTATTGAACCTGTCTGCCGAGCCCATTCTCAGAGAAACTGCATCATACGAGGAAGAATGTGGCATCGGGACTGGAGGAAGGCTTATTAATCATCCGAAGTGGGAAGATGACACAACCTTGCTTGCTGAAAGGGAAGCACTTGCTGATGATGGTCAAGGTCTGTCGCTAGTATGTGTTAGACTCAATGTAAGGAAACCGCAATTCTCACAACTGGACCCAGAGGCAAGGAGGGCGAGACTTTCTCTTACATATTTTGGGACACATTGTCAGGAGAGACCGGTCCCTAGAGAAGGACATCATGTTTGGTAATGCCAGCTAGATGGATTAACAGAGTGGCTGCATCAGTGGGCTCAGTCAGGTACAGGGACAATTGTAAGGAATGTGCAGGACCTTGCCGTGTTTGCTCCTGTTGTGCATAGGGTCACAATAGGTCTGCCGAATTAATGGTATATAGCAACAAAAACAGATACATTGCTATTTGCTTAGAACAAATATGCCTAATGTATAGCCTAGAGTCTCCCATCCTCAATGAGAATATAACTCCTGCCCCCCTTTAATTGCTTTGCATATTGACCTTTTGGGATACTGATACTGGACTCTATGCCTCATGTTGAATCCTTCTTATTGGAATTGGCTGATGTGTTTACATACATCATTTATTTTCTCACAGTACAGAAAGGGAAATTCTAGATTCCACAGAATTGAAGTAAATAGTGAACTTGTTGGATGCTCAAATTCTGGATGTGCAAATAGTGATTTGTCTGACTGCTAAAGCTGCACTTCAAACCACCAATCTTGATGGAAATCTTGGAGAGCATAGTGACACTGTTGGCCTCTCAACCGTTTTAAAACTAAACACCTTCTTCACTAGAAATTTGTTTATCATGACTCCAGCAAATTTTTGTTTAAAAATTATTTTTAAACAGTTACCTTCATTGGATAATCAATTAATTGATGTGCATGATGAAACACATACACATGTGAGATGAATTCTAAAATGTGTGGTAAATTCAAATGAAACATAAAAATATTAAAAATAGAGACTTTATTTCTTCACAGAAACTCTATCAAGCTTGATATTTTAAAGTGACAATCCTAGCCATTCTTCGCTTCCATGAGGAACTAGCTGTCATGGGAACTTAGTCATGTCGATGGTATCTCTTTTAACTTATTAACTGAAGGAAAACGTGGGAATTTAGTTATGGCAATGCAATCTTTTTTACATTATTAACTGAAGAAAGATCGGCCCTCTTTAAATACTTTTTTAAGATTCAGAAACAAAAAGGCACAGGAGCCAAATTAGGAATTTAAAATGGATAGTTAATGATTGCCCATGGAAATTCTTATAATTGTTCCCCTTTTTGATTAGAGGAAGATATGGGAGCATTCTTCTGGTGGAGAAGGACTCTCTGGAGCTTTAACAGGCATTGTTATGCTAATGATTTGCCTACTTTTCTCAACACTCTCCTCAAAATCAGAAAGTCCAACTACGCATCACCAAAATCCTACCTTTGTCTTGCTTCATGTTAAAGAATTCATGTTGTGCTGATAGGGATTTTTATCAGATCGATGTCTTATCTTTCTTTGTGCCTCAAATTAGATCCCGCTCAAATATGTCATAGCAAGTTAGGGCTTTGCAGCAAGTTCTAGAGAAAGTTACTCTTCATAAAGTTGTAGCTTTTTTGATGGATTAAGCATTTTCATGAAGGTAGGGAAGAGCTCAAAGATCAGCTAATATAAGGAATACACTAGAGTCAATTTCAATGGATGAAGAAATAATGACTGCAAGTTCAGAAACGTGGCAGAAACTGTAGAACTACCTTTGATATCAAAAGCTATTAAAGAATGGATTTCTCATAATTTGGTACTTTCAATTATAAGCAAACATTTAAGCCTTGATACGTTTTTATCTCTCATGCTAAAAGAGTTGTGCAAAAATCAGATAGTTCAAAGAATTGATATTTCCATCAATATTTATGCTACAATGAGTTCTTCAGGGAAATAAAACTAGTGACACTTGGGTATGTTTTTATATTGAGAGAGATTTACACAGGGAGTCTACATAGTTTTAGAAAGAGGTAAATCCCATCTGATTCACGGGAAGTCAGGCTTCTCCTGACAGGTATAGGAGTGGAAATAGATGATCGATCAGGAAGCACAGTGATGTGAGGGTGGAGTGGGGGTGGCAGGCTGTTTTTTAAATGCAGTTTAATGGATCTGAGGTTGGTTAAATGAATCCACTGCTGGGAGACACTAAGGGCTTTGGGGATTGGCAGTAACACAGCACAAACCTGATGAATCAGAGATCTGGGATTCAGCTCCAGGGGAAGGTAAAGGGCCAAAGGGAAATTTGCTGTGCTCAATTTCACTGTTAGAGAAAAGGCCACACAACCCAGGAGGTGTCATCAGGCTACAACCAGAGTGAGAGGTTGGGACCACTCCTACCTTTACACAAGGGTTTTTTAGTTGGTATAATCCCTATACTTCAGTCTAGCAAGCAAGTTAAAAACTAAAAAAATGATTTTCTGGAATGAATATTATCCAGGGACAAGTCTCTTGAATTTACCAATGTGAGCCAGATAGCAAGAGTCGATTTCTTAAAACCTGGCTTTTAAGGGCATCTGCTAGGTCCGTTAAATTCAAGGTAGAGAGGTGTCACTTCAAAATGTTTGGGCTAGAACTTTCTGAGATTCTGAGAACTTTCTAAGCATGCATTATATGCTTAAAAAAGTGAAAGAAAAGCAATCACAGAGAATTATTAGGAAGAAGTTTTAAGAAAATTGATTTTTTTTCAATCATGACAATGCACCTCTCATTCTTTGAAGGTAGGAAGAGCTGTCCCATGAGGATTTCATATCAATCCTTGCCACTTCTTTTTATGTGAAAAATTCAAGGAATAGCTGAAAGTAACACTTTCTTAGTTTTATAGGATGCTAAAACTGCTATTTAACCTGGTGTAATTGGGAAAGCTTAGAATTTGGGGTGAGGGTGGGGGAATGATTGGAGAGATGAAAACACCACCTTTTGAAATGTTTATAGACATAAAGCGTCGAGAAATCATAACTTCACATTAAAAAATTTCTCAATAAAATTAAATTTTTTTTTACAGGAACACACATACAAATTTGAATTTATGGATTTATGTGCCTATATGTATTCTATGTAGTATAATAACACATAGCTCATCTTTGATTTAATAACACTTTGAAGAACTTTGCCAAGAGTAGATCTGACAACCTATATATAAGATACAAAAATATCTTCAATCATTCCCCAGTTTATTACATTGTGTATAAAGATTATTCTATAATTTAATCATTTTTCTTAAGAATATAATGCATTTCTAGTTGGATTTCAGAGGAGGTTGTATGGGGGATGCATGATTCTTCTCTAACTTTAACCCTAGAATTCTTTTTAAAAATGATTTTAAGTTCTTAGCAATGAAATCATGTACTATGTAATTCCACTAACTGGTAGAACTATAGCCCACCCCCCACCCCCAAGCTTCTACCAAATCAATTCTGATTCATAGTAAGCTCCTAGGACAGAGCAGAACTATTTGCCTAAGGTTTGCAGACGACACTTTTCCAGGAGCAAAGAAACACATCTTTCTCTCTCAGGTTTTAACTGGAGGCCTTGCAGTTAGCAGTGTGACCTATAACCCAGGGCAAAACCAGTGCTCCCTGAGAATTACACACTAAAAAATAATCTAATAAAGATGCATCATAGTGAAAATAGGACTTTTTTTTGAAACATTCTTCCTTTAGTGGCTGTAAAAAAAGAAGTTAATCTTTAGTGTATGAGGAGCCCTGGTACAAAGTGATTACATATTGGTCTGCGATCAGCAAGGTCAGCAGTTCAAAACTCCCAGCTACTGCTCAGGGGAACAGCCGGGTGTTCTAGTCACACACAGCGTTACACCCTCAGACATACAGATGCAGTTCTGCACAACCCTCTGGAGTCAGCATGAGTTGACACACACAATGGCAATAATTTTGGCATTTTTGCTTGCTTCTATATTGCATTACTGAAAGAAATTTTAGCAATAAAATAACTGAACCTTTAACTGCACATTTCACAATGTGTAATGATAGTTGAAGAGATTCAATTTTTAATCTCTCAAAAAAAAAAGATTTAAAATTTTATCTATTTTTCCCGGGTATCAATGTGTACATTTTACTTTGTGTTCTATATCATTTTTTGTAGGTCATTAGCTATTTTTTGCAGTATCAGGAAGGACAAGCATGTGGCTTTTTATGTCTTGCTACCAAGAAACCTCTAAATAGATTTTTAAAATTAATCATTAGGTGCTGTAAAATATTGTAAGTACATAGAATGAGGTTTCTGTGCCTTTCAACTTCTCTGAAATAACTCCAGGGGTTGCCTTCAAGTTCCGGATGGTTAGTTTTTCAATGTCTCGTTAATTGTGATGCCTTCATTCTACTACTATTCGCTGACACATCAAAGCACACTGCCTTCTTAGAGCAAGGTTGGCTCTTGGCAACAGTGAAAATGACTCTGTCCTTTAGCTATCCCTTCTGAGGGGGTAACACTTTTTCAACTCGTCAAATGTGATTAGATAATACTTGTTTGCTCATTCACTTTGCTTTGTGGCTCTTGAAGACTTCACTGTAGCACTGTTTGTTGTTGCCTTTGAGCAGGATCTGGTTCATATATGTGTTATAAAATGAACATCCCCCTGGACCTGGACCTTCTTCACACTGAGTGTTAGGCTTGGGCTCATTGTTGCTGCCACTGTAGGACTCACTGATGGTCCTTTTTTGCTTGAGCAGACTCTCTACCATATTTCACACGTTTGATGTACTTCTCCAAAGACTGACCTCCTTAAAGCAACAGGTCCAAAAGATCTGAGGCAAAGTCTCACTGTCCTCACTGCTAAGGAGCATTCTGACCCTATTTCTTCTAAGACAGACTTGTTTTTAACAGTCTCTGGTATGGTAACACTAAAATGCTGGTGTATCGATACTTGCCAGCTTTTTTTTTTTTAATTCTTGATCCAGTTTTCAAAAGTCTGTGAGTAGATTGAAAATGTCATGGCTTGGATCCGACACACTTTAGGCCTCAAAGTGATATCTTTGCTTTATCACACATTATTATTATTATTATTATTATTATTATTGCTTTTTCACACTTTAAAAGAGATCCTTTACAACAGATTTTCCTGGAGCAATATGCCATTTGATTTCTTGATTACTGTATCCATGAGCATTCAGTATGGATCCAAGTAAAATGAAATCATTGGCAATTACAATCTCTTATCTGTTTATCATGCTATTGTTGGGAGGATATTATTTTCTTTACAATGAGATATAATCTACATGGGAAGCCACAGTCTTTTTGATTTCATCAAACAAGTGGTAGGTAGCATTCAAACAACAGTGGTATCAACGTCTTCTTTTTCATATGTTTGGTGGTCTTTCTATTACTAATACTACACATTTTCCCACTATTTTAAGCCATTTGCATTTTGCACCAATTAATATTGTGAAAAACTGGTATTACAATATTTCTGTCCATTTAAAAAAGTATATGTAAAGTGCAAAAAGGTGTAAGGGTATTTTCAGTAACACCCTATGATAAATTTTCATTCTTCCTTAAAATAGCTTAGATCGATTTTCTTGTAAATAAAATTAAAACACAAAATAATTTTTATACCTTGGCATAAGTGGAGACACATTTAAGTTGATCATGTTCATCCATTCAACAAATGTACTCTGTTTGTTTGTTTGCTTTCATTTTTTTTACTACATCCAAACCCGATGCTAATCATTAGAGACACAATGACAGGTAAAGTAAAAATGGTTCTGCCTTCATGAAACTTACCACCTGGTGGATGAAAAGACCATTAAGAACATTGGGATAAATTCCCTTACGTAATTGAGCAGAAGTAGGGCCACAGATTGCTAAAGAAGACTTTTCCCTGAAGACTTGTGAAATGAGAAGATGACATTGTGAAAGGTTGGATGAAAAGAACTCCACCAACTAGCTAATTATTCTATAGCATCATGGGAGAAGGGACTGTCAATACCAAGCTCTCTAAGGATCCTACTTTAGGTGCACTGAGACATTACAGCAGTGGGATTCGTGGGGGTCAATTACAGGGTAAAAGAGACATTCATTTGTAACATCATGGAAATCACAAAGGAGGATAAAAAGTGAAAAGCGTATAATTGCTGCAAAGACTATTTCAGAAGCTCTTGAAAATGAGCTTGGGAACTTCTTTAATACTTGGATTACCTATGGTGGAGAAAGGTATAATAAGATTGCAAATGTGAGTGAAGGTAAAGATATGAAATAAAATGAAAACAGGGGCCTCGATATCAGCTATATTTGCTTTCAAATACAAACTCTGTCATTTGCTACATGATTCATCCTTGGTAACTTATTTCATCTGTGTGTCAAATTTTGTATCTTGGAAAGTTAAATAAAATAACAACAGTATATTGTGTGATAAGGAAGCTGTTGTCAACTTTTATCTCCTAAATTGTCTAACAAATCCCTAATCCCTGAACCTGTGATTATTTGAAAATAGGAGCATTTTTATGTTAATGAGCACATGCTAGAATAAAGTGGGACCTAAACTGAATGAGAATGAAACAGACAGACATATACAGGGGAAAGACAGATGCCAATGAATCTCCCAAGACATGCAAAAACTTACTGGCAAACACACACACACACACACACACACACACACACGAGAAAATGTCATAGAAACAATATGGTGAAGATTCTGATTTTGAATTGTATTTTCTAGATCTTTAAGAAAATAAATGACTGTTCTATACAGACACATACTTGAGTTCTTTCTGTTGTTACAGCATTAAGTAATCAAAATAGATGTAATTAGATAATATGTGTGGCAATTGCATAATCTTCTGTCAAATAGGGAAGGGGTGAAGTCTAACCTGTCAATCAGGTTATAGCCAATGAGATCTCTGTTAGGGTTTGACCTTTTTCCTGAGGATTCTGGGAACTCCTATCTTTCTCCCTGGAGGTAGGATACACACTCTCTCTGCTATGTCTTTCTGGGAGACATTCCTGGTGACAAAATCACATGGAACTAAGCTAGAGGCATGGAACCGGAGGAACCAAATGGAGACCCACAAAATCACTGAGATCTTTCCATCACCATTGGATCTACAAGAATTTTTACCCAAAGACTTGTGACCTTCCTGCATTCAGCATTAGTGAATGGCTACATGAGTTCAAAGAGGAATCGATGTACTGGCATTGGACATATGGGCTATTATTATTGGACTTATGGACACAACTGAGATGTTTTCTCAATACACAATTGCTTTTTTATATATAAAGCATTTTTTACATATATGTGTGAGTGTGTTTGAATTTGTTTCTCTAGTCAACTCAGAGTAACACAATATGCTAAACATTATGTTTAACACAGTGCTTAGTACGTATATGGAGCTAAGTAGTTTTGGTCCTCCACATTAGCATTGCATAGAGATCTTGGACACATTTTGTCACTTGGAAAGCTGAGACTCTTCAAGCTAAGAAACTCATTTTTTTCAGGCCTAGCGGATCTATTTGTTCAAGTAAGAAGACATTGTCTTACGCATTGAGCCATCCCTTTTGGGAGTGGAATTTTGTTATTACAGAACAAAAAGTATTGACTCACCAAGAAGAAAAGAATATCCACTGTTACCATTTAGAGTTTGTTAACGGGTTTTCTGCTCTCTTTCACTAATGCATTAATAAATGGCTAATTGAATTCTTCTTTCATATAGTGATGCTAGAGACCATTGACCTTTCTAGCTCTATGGATTATAGTGCTAAAAACAATGAATTTCAAAGACAATGGAGAGACATTGAGGATGGATATGTGGGTGTAAATGAGTATTTAGCCAAGCAATTTAATTTTAAAGGGCTCAAATTGCCCCTGACTCAGAATTTGTCTCTATCTGGCCTGCCACTATGCCTGAAATGATACACCATGGTTGCCAACCTTTCAGAGTTGTTAAGTCTCCAACAGTTCCATGGGGGATGTAATAGAGTTTTCAGCCTTTAATAAGAAATCACTTATCATCTTATTGGCTTAGAAAAAGACAACATGACCTTATAGAAATGGGAAAGAAGAGGAGAGATGTGTCAAGGAAGGCAAGCAATATCACAAGACTTCCAATTTTGCCTGTCTTTCCATTTAGCAAAAAATGAAAAGACTGCCAGAAGTGCCTTATGGTTTGGATACACCAAAACCTTTGCTTTGATTTTTTTTCTTGAGAAGAAATATTGCAAAAATAATATGAATTAAAATGGTATGTTGTCCTGAGAAGTTCATAGACATGCTATATTCTTTGGGAGAGCACAGTTTAAAGAGTATTAAGTAGTCATTGTACAGAATTCAAATCCATTAGAATTAGAATTTTGCAGAATTGTTTTTGTATGGATTGATCTTTGTAGTCTGTTTCTCGATGCACAAGATAGTATGACTTCCCCATTTTATTTTTAAGACAGGATGACATGATATAGATTTGTGTAAAGGTAAAAATACCAGCTGTGAATTTATCACGCACACATAATGCTAAGCATGGGTCAAAATATGGTTCTGTACTAAAAGGTCTTAGTACAAAAGGAATGACATTTTGTTTAAAATTCAATTAAAGGTGATATAATTTTCATGAACTTTATACGCCTACTCACTCTATGTAAAAAATTCTTCAAATTACCTATTATATTCTACAATTTGCTAATAGCCACCTTTCTTATCAATGGTAATGGTAAATCTGAATAAGAAGGACTAAACATAAACTTCAAGGGCAGTGCTCAGTGCTTTAAAAAGGCAGGCACTATTATCACCAATAGTTGAAAGTTAAGTAAATTGGTTCCAGGGCCAGACAAGATGAAGTAAACACCCTCCATACTTTCATACTGAGGAAAGCTTAAAACTTGAACAGAATATGTGGAAGAACTACTTGAGGCTTCTGAAAAGCAAGTCATTTCAAGCAGATGGATGAAGACAATATGAATTCAAAGGATCACCAAACTGGAATGAGGTAACTCTTTTTTCTTTTTTCTTCTAGTGTCTCACAGTCAATTCTTAATTCCAACATTGAAATCCAAAGGCAGGCATTGAGGAACTGAGCACAAGAGTGAACTCCTTGGACATAGAAAGAGAAGCCACGGGCCCTGTTCCCCAACTTCACTTTTCATATGCCCCAAGCATCATAACCATTGCTGGAACAAGAGAGAGACAAGCACCTTCCTCTTCACCTCACCTGGTAGAGCTAAGGTCCAAAGCGGGTGGGAAGAACCCTGCTGTTGCTTTCTCCCACCTTCCACTGGGTCTGGGGTGTGAGCACAGTCACTGCCACGTTCAAATGAGTGAGTGGTTCTACCAAAGCCCCAGCATGCTGGGCGAGTAAGAAGGGACCATCAGCAAAATCAAGGAGACAGAAGAGATAGTGAAGAAAGCTTGAGGAAAGAGCCCTAAAGTGGGCTACACTCACATCCAAGCTTTGTGTACTTGTGTCTCAATTGTTTGAAAGTTGAACAAGCAAATAGACCACTGGCCAGGAGCCACAGTGGCCACTATGTGGTACGTAGGTGAGGGAAATTTGAAGGACACTACGAAACACTGAAACACCAAACTGGCATGTAGACCAGAACTATCGCAGGGTGAGTTGCAATGTGCAGCTAGATCAAAACTGCTAAAACACATATGAAAATTCCCCTACAGATTTAATCAACATCCATCATCTTATGATCTAGTACTTAAAATGTCCAGAAATGAATCCAGAATCCCCAGGTATAACAATCTTAATCTGTTTAGGGAAAACAAAAAAAACAATTCACAGATGAAGCTGCCTGCATCCTTGAAGGTTTAGGATGCCAGAAACACGGAAGTACAGTTCTACTCTGTCCTATGGGGACACTATGAGTAAAATGGGTTCTGTAGTTGCAGTTTGTTATAGGGAGCATTGAGAGTGTGGGGTGATGAGTTGGGCAGAGCCCCACGCTTCAAAGTTCAAAAGCACCAGCTTCTCTGCAGCAGGAAGAGGCACTTTCTCCTTCCTCAAACGGCTGCAACACGGAAACTCACAGGGGCAGTTCTGCCCTGGCCTACAGGGTTTCTCTGAGTTAGCACCGACTTCATGGCAGTGAGTGAGTTTGTTGTTGTTGTTGCTATCTAGAAGACAGAGATGTAGGAATTATTGCTAAAGACCATAGGCTTGATAAAGCTACAAGAAGCAATTGTGAATATATCGACAAAAGTAAACACACTAAGACTCCCCAAAGATACAGAACATATAAAGAAGTACTAAATGATAATTTTGAAGAGAAAAACATTTACAATTAACAAAATTACATATCTCTGCATGGGCTCCACAGTTGAATGAAGATGGAAGGAAAACCATCAGTAAATCTCAGGATAAAACAATAGAAATTATTTAACCACAAAGAGAGAAGGAAAACTTTTCTTAATAAAAAAAAATGAAGAGGGATTTGTATGGCAGTAATATAACGTCTATCGTTATCTCAGGAAATGAGTAGAAAAAGCAGTGAGGAACAAAAGGTATGAAGACACAATAGCTAAAGATTTCCTGTAGTTGGTAAAATGTCTGAGAAAAACATATTAAAGAAGTTCAGTGAATAGCCCTATTAAGTCCTAGAAGTGCATGCCAAGAAACATCATAATCAAACCTGCTGAAAACTGAAAAAGAAAACAAAAACTCCAAACATCTAGAAAATGTTATAGTGTATCATCTCTAGGGAAAGAATGAGCAGAAGGACTGCAGGTATTTCATTAGTAATTATTAAGGTCAAGTAGGAAGAGTTCTGTGAAATTATTCCTGAGAAATGAAGGCCTCAAAAACACGTTTTCAGGTGAAGGGAACGAGAATTCACTTCCTGGAAACCTGCCCTAGATTTAAGCAAACTCATAGAAAAGCAGAGCAGTCTGCATATAATCACTTGCTGATTCAATTCTCTTCTTTCTCATTTATATTTTTCAATGTCTATAACAAAAATTTATCAAATAAGAGGTACACAGTAAATACCAGTCTGAAAATGTGTGCATAAGCAAATGTAGTGAACAAAGCTGATGGTGTCGAGATATTAAAAAAATAAAGCACCAGGGGGATATTACAAGCACTTGTTAAATAAGCAGCCATCTGGCAGGAAAACAACAAAGTCCACATGGAAGAAGCAGGTGTCAACAGAAGCTCTAAAACAAGCAACCAAATGGATGTGAAAGGGCATGGATATAGTGGAGACCTCAAACTACATTTGCAAGTTAATTGGACAGCCCCTTCCTGAAGGACCACAGGGAAGGCATGATAAATCCATGGTGCAAGATAGCACTGAAGGACCACACACTGTCCCCTCATTCTCTTATGCTTTCTTCCCTTACTATGATGGTTTTTATTTGTTTTACGTCATTGATCTTGGTAATTGTGTGTATGTTCATTTGTCTATTTAGATCGTTCTGTAAATGAAAGCTGAGGCAGATACTCTTCAGAACGATGAAGAGGAGTAATGGTTCCCTGGGGGTACAGAAAGAAGGCGGGGAAGATGGGAAATAAATTGCTGGGAGCCCTGATGACTGTGTAACCTCATTCAATGTAAGTGAACAACAAAATTGTGTGTGAACGACCGATTGTATAGTCTAAGATATGGGGTGGGGATCTATTATAGGGGGAAATAGAGGCTTGTAGGGTCAGGGAAGGAGGATATAAATAGTAGCTGATATAAAGGAGTTCAAGAAGTAAGAAAATGTTTTGAAACTTATTGTGGTAGCAATTGTACAATACTGCTTCATAGGATTAAACTATGGAAGTTATGATATCTGTAAGAACTCCCAAAAAATTGATTACAAATTTAAGAAAGCAAGCAAAAAACTCAGTCTGACCTGGTGCTGGACATATGTTTTTGGTTTTTTGTGCCACCATCCTTTATGTCATAAAAGTGTTAGTATTTACTATACAACATATATGCTTCTTCTTTTCTCCTTTGGGAGAAGGGACTCCCTTTCCACCCCACTCCCCCACTCCCCCCTGCCCCCTGCCTTCGCCTTCAGTTTTGGTTTTCTTATTATGTTTGCAAAAAGGTGAGAGGATTTTTTTTCAAAACATTTGTCACAAAATAGAATTTGAATAATTTTTCTCAATATAAAGAATCGTGTGCTTTTGTGAAATCATTTGACATTATCACAATGGATCAAATCACTGAATGTGCACACTCTCGATCATAATAGAGTCTCATAAGTTGATCATCTTTCAAATTGCAAACCAAACTCACTTCCAGCAAACATATCAATTCATAGCCACCCTACAGGACAGGGTGGAGTTGGGCCTGGGAGTTTCTGAGACAATCACTGCCGATGGGACTAGAAAGCTTCATTTTTCTCCCTCTGCATGGCTGGTGGTTTCTACCTGCAGACCTTGGGGATTGCAGCCTCACGGAGATGGAAAAATCTAAACTCTCCTTCAGTGAAAGCCTGATTTCCTTGCAGGGATATTGCATCTTTAAGATTACACATTTGTTCGGGTGTCTTCAGCCAAAGATAACATTCCAGAGGGAAGAGAGACCTGAGTTACTGTACATCATTCTGAAGTTTTTAGTATATGTTTGAAAGTTTAAAGAACACTTATTGGTCCTCTTCTAGATTAACAGTTTTAGAGAATTGAAGTTCATCATCACAAACTAAATGTCAGAGATAGTAGTCTTCTTGACAAATTCACCTACACTTAGGATGATTTATTCATTTTAAAAGCATGCCAAGTATGAAAATATGGTATTTTTTATTCACCGTAAAGTATGTTTAAGAATTTTTTTTACTTTCAACTTCTTTTAACTTAAAAGAAAGAGCTGTCTAAACTTGGTAAATCAGTAGATGACTGGACACACAAGCATCCATTATGATGTTAAAATCCTATTTTCTGTTAGCCAATATGGCCCTCATAAGACTCAATTTAGGAGTCTGGTGGCATAGTAAGGGATCCTGGTGGCACTAGTGTGATATGTGTTTGACTGTTAATAAGAAAAGGCAGCTGTTCAAAGCTATCAGCTGCTCCAGTCTACTCTTGTAATGATTTATAGTCTTGGAAACCCACAGGGTCTTTCTAAAGCATAGGGTCTATGCTGCTTGTATGGTCAGCATGAATCAGAAACAACTTGATGACAGAGGAATTGGTTGTGCGCATTAAGCTGCTCACTACAACATCAGACATTTGACTGGACCACAAATAGTTAAAGTCTTGGGAACTCACGGGGCATGTCTACTCCATTCTAGAAGCTTCCTATGAGTCAGAATCAACTCCCTGGCAGGAAGAGGGGAAAGGCTGCCTTTCAGGAGCTCTGATGGAGTTGTTGGGGAAGAGTTGATTCCCACCCCTGGCTGCCCCATGGGAGGAAGATGCGGTGAAACGCTCCTGTAGCTATTTACAGCTTTGGGAACCTTACGGAGAGCCATGTGAGTCAAAGTAGACAAGATGATAGTGGTTTTCATATGTGGTAGTTTGGAAGGTAGACTTTTGACTCCCAGAGTCTAACTAGCTCTGAAATCCTTTACTACTTAGGGATTTTACATTGATGAAAGTACTATCAATAGAAGCGGCTCTAATCTCTGTTCTCACCCATCTGGCTCTTACTGCTGTCAGTGGCCCTGCTGTCCTTTCTGAATCGTGATACACCCAGGTGTGGAGAGCAGAATGGTCCTCTAAAAGGTGCGTCTCCTTGGAAGCAGATCACTAGACTCGTCATGCATAGTGTCTCCGGGTGGTTTTCTTTTGCCTTCGTTACTGTTTGTGCCACTAAGAGGGCCTCGCTTTGTGTACTGCAGAGCAAACAGTGGGTCAGCATTCTCTCACATGTCAAATGCGCCATCAGATTATTCTGGTTCAGCACAGACATCTCAGCTAGCTAGGGCAATACAAAATGAATATACACACAGATATTGAGATTGCGGTGCTTATGCACAAAACTGAAGAGCTGGCTGTTTCACTTTCGAAAGGTTTATAATGGCGAAGACCTTTTGGAGTGATTTAAAACTGTTTATTATAATCCTGCTGATGGAAGCTGCTTTTCTGCTTTTCCATACAAGCAGCATGACAAAATAGGCTGCCCTCTTGATGACTCATCAGGGAAAGGGACCCAGAAAGGAAGGCTGAGCACAGCCCATGTGATTCTGAGCAGTATTGGAGAGAGGGCCTACTGGCTTTAGCCTGCGACACAGTGGCAGTAAGTTCTTTTAAGCTCTATTCTCTGATCAAATGGGAAATTATGGAAACATGAATGCCCTCCAGCCAAATACTTGCCAAGATAACAGATGACAGATACCACTAAGTAACCTTGACCTTGTGGTCACCTGCCCTGTCAATCAGACACAAGAGCTCTTCTCTGGGAAAACATTGTCCTCTGTGCAACCCAGCATGTCCAACCATCACTGCAGATTTAATAAAACACCAACTCCACACAGCAAATATGGGCACAGCATTTTCCCTCATGTGAACTAAAGTACTGGCATGCGACATAAATTCCCTGAAGCCTTCAACGGCTTCCACATAAACTTTGGACAGAAATGGAATACTGCTGAGCCAGAATCAAAAGTTATACTCGACATCTCACATCACAAAGCTCTATTTGGGGAATGATGGAACATTTCGAGTGTTGCCCAGCACATGATTAAGCATCCATCGACATTACAGGAAGTAGCTATTTTCTATAGAATAAGTGTATGTCATTAACCAATGTGTTCTGGTTGATCCATGAGGTGTGAAAATCCTACAGATATTTTAGAGAACATTTGCCATTTGGTGGGAAAGGAGTGAGCAAACTGGCCAGTGTTAAAGCTTCACAGGTACAATGTTGCATGTTGACATGCAGGTCCTCATCATAAAACACTCTGAAGAGATTATTGGGAGTTGAGTGTGTCTCTTACTACAACAAAGAGATAATCTTTTTGAGATGGGCTCTACACTGTTGAACGATGTGGCTGAGAGTTTGGGAAGGGTCATAATGGCACAATAGCTAAAGTGCGCATCTATGACCAAATGGCAGGTGATGCAAGCTCATCCGTCGTCTCTACAGGAAGGAGAGCTAGTGATCAGCTCTCAAAAAAAATGACCATCTCGAGAACCCTCTGGGGCAGATGGGATTGCTAAGGGCCTGAACTAAAGGCAACTACAAATTGAGCTATTACCTAAAGGATCCATTGACTTGAAATCAGAAGACCAAGGTTCCAGTGCTTTCTGAGGGGCCTCCTGTCTCGGGGAATTTAGCATAAGGAGCGAGGGTATGGTCTCTTGATCTATGGTGCATCAGGGTTTGAGCCCTGCCATTACACTTCCATCCTTGCTATCCTTGGGTTAGTCATTGAGACTCAGTCTAAGTTTCCGCATCATTCAGATGAGGACAGTAATATGTGTTTAGGCTAACTTTGTGAAAATTAAATGTAATGAAGTATATTACTCCCTTAGTACAATGACTGATATAAAGTAAGAATTATTAAATATTAGTTATTAGTAATACATGTTCATCATGGCTATTAATGTTTAGGAAATTTGGAAAATGATTCCAAATATGCTAGAACATAGATTGCTCTGATAAAGTTTTCAGTTATATCATTGCATAATTTCAGTTTCAACTGGTGGTAACTATAGAAGCATCCTCCTTCAACCCACTATCATGACCTCAATTCCACCTTGCAAATCAGATTATATTGGAATATGCACACTGTTACAGACAAGAGCCTGCAACACAAGGAATCCAGGATAGATAAACCCCTCAGGACCAACACGAAGAGTAGAGACACCAGTAAAATTAAGGGAGCGTGGGGTAACGGAACCAATCACACAGATCAATCTAGAACCTCCTCTCAGGGAGACAAATAATGGGAAAATGGGTGAGGGGCAATGAAGGATGATGTAAGAAATGGAAAGAAATAATCTATAACTTATGAAGGTTTCATGAGGCACGGTGGGCAGGATTGGAAAGGGAAAGAATTGGGGAGCAGGTATCAGGGGCTCGTGGGAAAAGAATGCTTTGGAAATGATAATGGTGGCATATATGCAAATGTGCTTGACACACTGGAGGAATGTGATTAGGGATGTAAGAGCCCCCAATAAAAGTACAAAAAAAAAAATCCCCAAACCAAGATTTTGTTCTGACCATAGGATTAGTTAGTGGTAGTTTGTTTTGTTAAGGGCCCAAGGCATTTTTTTATTGAATCAATATCACAACTACATGAGCCATTAACAGATGAGAAAATGAGACCTAGAAAGTCAAGGGGCTTGACTTAGTTGTGCTGCTCACCAGATTAAAATGGTGCTGCTGCTGGGGACAGCTGCAACAGGTGTGGGGCAGAAGGGACAAGAAGAATGCTTGTCTGGGAGTCGGGTGGAGCAGAAAGCCATGAAGGCTCAGCCATCTGGGAGCAGAGCAGCCCAAATTGCGAGAGGCTTGAAACTCAGGCTCCACAGCCAAGGGGAAGGAGAGGAGAAATGAGCCGGGTTAATTTATTTAACATAAATAATGTATTTCTTAATTATCTGCTACATGATTAAGTAATTCTGATGTAAATAATTGAAATCATGGGAAGGGGAGGACGTCAAAGAATATGAAGCTGTGTTTTCAAAATGGTGTTTCTGAGGCAGGGGTGAATCTGCGTTTCAAATCAAGATGTCATTGAATCACATTCATTGGCTCTGACCATGAGGTGCCACCCTGTGCCAAGCATTGGGTTACACTCTGAGATTTAGGCATAAATAAGCTGAGTTCTAAACTTAAAGTAACTCACTGTCTAATAAGGAAGAGAGCCATTTAATGAAAAATTCACCTTGTAGCAGGGTAAAACTAGCTACCTAGTTTTGAATCCTTTTGGGGGCTTAAAATATATCCTGTGGAAGTAGCGCTAAGCATCTGAAGAGGAGAGGTAAGAAGGAGGTTTGCCACAGTCTTTTTTTCTCAACTGGACACTGTTACTAATTCAATAATAAAAAAAACAGAGGAAATAATAGTCTGTTAACTAAAAGGGATAATTTAATGGACCCTTCTTTGCCATTTTTAAGACTATGTGAATCTCAGTAACTTTCAACATAACCTTATAAGAAATAATAACTTAAAGGAACACACAATAAGAACGTACAAAGTTCAAGCGTAAAAGATGGGAATGTGCTGTTAAAGACGTTGGGCTTTGAAGTTAGCAGGTCTGTGTTGGGTTCTATGTTCCCCTTTTAATAACTGGGAGAATGAGTGAGTCACCATTCAGAGTTTATGTTTCTCTACCTATAAAGGAAAATAATGGTAATAATGAGGTGCCAACTGTGTAAAGTTATAGTTAAGACTAAAAGAGAGAATAGATCTGCTTGCTCAGATCACATAGAGTCTGAGACATAACAAGTAATCGATAAGACCTATTACTATGATTAGCCTTACTTTCAATTACTTGGTATAAAGGAGGGTATGCACCTGCAATATCTGGAGTTTCACAAAACAAAAAAAAAACTGACAATTTCTGAGTCTGAAACAAGTAGTCCCTCAATAAACAGAGAAATCCCCACACACATAAAGAAGAGCAGTGTAATTTTAAAGAAGTTGTGCTGTTTTAATTTATCTTAAATTATAAATGATATAAAATTTTTGAGTTTAAAAATAGAACTTGAAAAGCCAAATATCCATTGGCTTACATTATTCTATTTTAATCATTTTATTGGGTTCTCTCATAGCTCTTGTCACAATCCATACACATATCCATTGTGTCAAAAACATTTGTACAGGTGTTGCCATCATTATTTTCAAAACATTTTCTTTCTACTTGAGCATTGCTATCAGCTTCTCACTTCCCTCCCCTCACCCTCCCTCATGAAACCTTGATAATTTATCAATTTTCCCCCCATGTCTGACATTGACCACTGTCTACCTTTACCCACTTTTCTGTTGTCCATCCCCCTATGAAGGGGGTCTATGCAGACCATTGTGATGGGACACCCTTTTCTCCTCCCACTCTCCTCTGACACTCTATGTATCTCTGGTCCGGGGTGGTGTATCTGCCCTGGATTCCCTTTGAACTTTTATCTGTAGCTGTGTACATCCTCTGTTCTAGCAAGATTTGTAAGGTCTAATTGAGGTCATGATAGTGGAGGGAGAAAGCATTAAGAAACTAGAGGAAAGTGGTATATTTCATCAGTGCTAGACTCACCCTGACTGATTCATTTATTCCTTGAGACCCTTCTGAAAGGGGATGTCCAATTGTCTTGGGGTTTTCACCCCACATTCCTTTTCATTCACATTGATAGGTTTTTTTGTTCTGGGTATTTGATGTCAGATACCTGATCCTATGAACACCTCATGATCACACAGGCTGGTGTGCTTCTTTCAGGTGGACTTTGATGCTTCCAACCTAGATGGCCACTAATATTGAAACCTGTAAGACTCCAGACACTCTATCTTTTGATAGTCAGGCACTGTCAGCTTTCCTCCCTACATTTGCTTATATACCCATTTTGCCTTCAGCTATCATGTCAGGAAGGTGAGCATCACAGCATGCCAGATTATCAGAATAAAGTGGTCTTGTGCTCATTTGTTTTGTCTTTCTCTGTTGTTTAGTTTGATTCTGCTTTGGTCTTACACTTATTATTGTCACTGCATGTCTTTCTATGATAGGTGGGATAAACAATTTGGAGGAGAAAACAATGGGACTAACTTTTGGGGAGGACATGGGAAAAGGGAAACAGGGGAAAGATAAGGGTATCAACGAACCCAGGGACAAGGGAACAAAAAGTGACCTAAGATAATTGGAGAGAAGGGCATAGGATGCCTGATGAGACTTAATCAAGCACATTGTAGTCAAGAGGAATTACTGAAACCTGAATGAAGGCTGAACATGATAGTGGTAAAAGAGGAAAGTAAAAGAAAATAGAAGAAGGAACTAGGAGGCAAAGGACATTTATAGAAGTCTAAGTGTAGGCATGCCCATATGTAAATATGTTTATATATAACATAGGGAAATAGATCTATGTACTTATAGTTATATGCTAAGTATTAAGAAGGCAGATGGACATTGGGCCTACACTCAAGTACTCTCTTGTGGCTTCCATCATTGCTTTCAACAAGCAACAACAAAATGAAATTATTTGCCAGAGATGAAAATTTAGCTCATCAGTAAGAAAACAATCTCATGTTCTCCTTTAAGTAGCTGAAAGAATTCCCAGAGGTAGATTCTCAACAACACACACGCACATGCATTAAAAACAAAACAAAGAAACAAACAAAAATAACCTGAGTCTTGGGGCATGAGTATATATGTATGCAAATCACAATGACCTACTATTTTCACACAACTGATTTTTTTCCACTAAGCTCATTTTTGAAAAGGAAATATTTCAGCAAGCTGAAGAAGCACTTGAATAGTCTATGCCAGGAAATTTGGAAGACAGTTATTGTACTAACTGACTGGAAGAGATCCATATTTGTGTCTATTCCAAAGAAAGTGACCTAACAGAATGTTCAAATTGTAGAATGATACCATTGATATTGTACACAATTGAAGCTTTGCTTAAGATCCTCCAACAATAGTTACAGAAGTACAGTGACAGGGAATGGCTTAAAGTTCAGATCAGATTCAAAAGAGAAAGTGGAACAAGGGATACCATTGTTGATATCAGGTAAATTTGGCTCAAAGTAGATACCAGAAAGATGTTTACTTATATTTCCTTGACTAGACAAAAGCACCAAACTGTGTGGACCATAATAAACTGTGGATAACCTTGTGAAAAATAGGTATTCCAGAATACTTCCTTGTGCTCATTCAGAACTTAAACATGGATAAAGGCAGATGTGCAAACAGAACAAGGGAGTATTGTATGGCTTTAAATCAGGAAAGGCATCCATCAGGAATGTATCCTTTCATCATAATTGTTCCATATAAATGCTGAGCTAATCATTAGGGAAGCTGGTTTATATTAAGAAGAAGTTTATATTCAGGAGTTTATTAAGTTTATATTAAGAAGGCATTCGGATTAGAGGAAGGCTTCTTAAAAACCTGGGAAATGCGGATGACACAACCTTGCTGAACGTGAGGAGGACTTAAAGCACTTGCTGATGAAGATCAAGGATTGCAGCTTGGGGTATGCATGACAATTCAATGTAAAGAAGACAGAAATCCTTACAACTGGACCAATAAGTATCATGGTAAATGGAGAAAAGTTTGAAGTCTTAAATGATTTTTGTCTTTCTTGGATCCACAATCCACACTCATGAAAGCAGTAGTCAAGAGATCAGAAGGCAGCTCCACAAAACCTCTTGAGAGTGTTGAAGAGCAACAACTTTACTTTGAGAACTAAGGTGTGTTTGTCCCAAGCCATGGCATTCTCCATTGCCTCATATGCATGTGAAATTTGTACACTAAATAAGGAAGACTGAAAAAGAATCAATACATTTGAATTGTGTATGGTGCTGGAGAAGAATGTTGAAAGTTCTTTGGATCGCTCAAAGCACAATCACATTTGTACTGGATGAAGTATTGCTAGAGTGTTCCACACAGTCAAAGATGGCAAGACTTTGTCTTGCAGACTTTACACATACTGTCAGAAGCAACAAGTCCCTGAGAAGGTCATCATGCTTGGTAATGTGGAGGGACACTGAAAAGCAAAATTCCTTTAATGTGAAGGACTGACACAGTGGTTGTATCCGTAGGCTCAGGCATATGAACAACCATAAGTATGGAATGGAGTCATGTCATCTTCCGCTGTGTTGAGCACAACGTTGCTGTGGGGCAGAGATGACTTGATGGCACCTAGCAAAAAATGACTAGCTTTTGCTTTTATGCATATTTTACATTTTAATGCAAAATGCTTCCATAATGGAGTGGTGCTTACCCTTTTGAAAGCTGATTTTGGCTAACATGCATTGTTGTCTTTGACACACAGTTATACTTATGAGTAGATTTGACTCTGGAATGTAGGCTCTCATTCTCCTGTCCCTTTTCGTTTCCACTGGGATAATACAAACTGTACTGCCAGCTCAGAGAGATAGCTACTCCACAAAATCCAGTGTGCTCTAGTCTTCCATCTTCCTCACAAGTTTAATCTCAAGTTTAATGTGCTTTCTTGATGAATATCTTGAATACAAAATTCATAGTGAATAGGATAGAATCCTGCCTTTACAAAACATTGATGTTTGGAACCTATGCTTCTCAAATGATACCTCATTATAAAGTAAAGAGAGTTAGCATACACAATTTAGCCACCTATCCTATGTGATGACACATTTGAAATACAAATTGGTTAGGGTTTGTGTGCATAACAGAAGCCACTTTCTGTTAACTTCAACTATCATTAATATACTTGCAACTTAAAAAATTAAAACAATCAACCTGGAAGATGAGAACTTTAGGATCTGAGTATCTAAATCCCTGGAACCTTAGGACAATCTCTTCCTGATGCTACACTTAGGATGAATCCCCAAAAGGGATGGCTCCCTAATAAGCAAAGTTGACTTCTGTCTATTTACTAGTCTGCAATGAAAGCTTCACATTCTGTCTCCAAGAGTTTAGACAAAACCAGTATGAACCTGATCATCATAGATTAGTTAAGTCAACACCTGCTAGCCCATGCTTACCTTGCTTACTGGGTTTCCAGTCCTTGTTGGGGGTTGTAGATTTAAAAGAGGTTTGAATCTGTACAAAAGTTGAGAGAGAAATGCAAGTCATACCTAGAAGCAAACTCTTTGTTGTGGTCAAAAACCATGAATTTTCTCATGATAGATGAGTAAGTACACCAAAAGAAGCCTATGGTTATCTTCCTGTTGGACAAACTGATTCTTGCTGGGCATTAACTGCCCTTCTATCATTCATGAAATGTGGAAACATTCAAGAGAAAGTTGACCAGACTGTTCTGAGTCCCATGCCTTCCATTCTGCAAGAGGTAGACAGCACAAGTTGAATGAATATCATACAAAGATTAGAGATATTGGGAAAGGGGCAGTTTTTCAAAGGAAAATTGAAATACTGTTATAAAATGCAGGGGGGTGGGTGGATGCTGGGCAGGAAAAAACAACAGATGTCCACTGCAGCAGGTTTATTTGGCGCATCTTTGATGAGCCAATCCACCAGAAAGTAGGAAAAGGCACATACAGGATGGAAACACACACACACTCACACACTCACACATGCTTTTTTTCTCTCAGTAGTTTGAGTTTAATATGAACTAGAGCTCAATGAAACTACAATCATAAAAATGTAGTTTGAGTTTATTCTTAAATAGGTTCACACTTATTTGACTTACTTTGTTCAGCTCTGCTTCTCTTTTAGCTTTTAAAAATGCTTTCCTATTTATAATTTCATCCCTTTTGCCTAGTTTTTCACATAAAGTTTTTGCTACAGCTAGGGTATTTTCAATAAATATAGTCAGCTGGTTATGTAATCTTCCCCCAGTCCTCTTACTGAATAAATATCAAGCAGTGCCAGAGATAGAAGTACTATGAACATTTATGATAAAAATTGTTCCAAATTACCTTGCATTATTTTTAGTTAAGGAAAAAATGGAAGTATTTTTGTTAAGTGATAATCTACTTTTATTGTCATACTCTACCCTGTAGACATATCATGTCTTTCCTCTAATTAAGTGTTTCTAGAAAGTAGAATACCATCCTCTGTTGCGGATCTTAAGATGCCACATATTGCTATGGCAACCTTGGCGATCTCACTTTATACATTTCCTCTTTTGTGAAAGAAATAACTTCAGTGTAATTTCCTAATGAATTTTTATCCAATCTACAGGAATGACTATGTCTAGCCACACCTCTTTTAAATTAAATATTGGTAATCAGAATTTTGTAAATGAAAATATTGTTTTACAAAAACAGACCTGCTATGTATAGTAAAAAAGTATATACATAATAAATTGTAGATTAGTAGCATATCAAAGCCAAAATACAATAGCAAATTTCTTTTCAAAAAGCAGTAAAATTTCATAGGTGAGCAAAAGATAACTGTGCAAAAGCCACCAGGACATACAGACATTGCCATCAAGCTGAACACTGGTCTTAAAAGGAGCCTCTTACCACCTTTGTCATTCTCAGGGCAGTCGATGGGTTCAAGCTACCAACCTTTCTGATAGCAAGCGATCGCCTAACTACTGTACCACCATTATATTACAAAAAGGAACCCCTGATTCATGAAGCATTGCGATGAAAAATCTATGCATATATTTATTCTTCGTTGTAAAAAAATCCTCTAATGTAGATTCAAATAGATAAGCGCATATGGTATTCTGACACATGGCATTCGGGGTGAAATAACTTTACTGTGATTCCTGTTTCATGTGTGTGCAGGAGTCAATGTAGTCAAACAACTACAAAGAATTTTAACTTGAAAGAAGGTGGCATGGCTGTGGCAGCCATGTGCTTACGTTAATTTTATGATTGAAATGTAGCAGTGGAGTCTAGCCTGTTAATCTGGAGATAGCCATTGAGTAGCCAATGAGGCCGCTATGTGGGCATGGCTTTCACCTGAGACTCCTGGGAAATCTCGTGATATTTCTCTCATGAAGATGAGAAGCTATCTTCCCCAGTTGTTGAGAGTTAGTTTCAGAGACGATTAATCACGGACAAGACAAGATGGCAGCGTTAGAGAAGCTGGAGGAGGCACCAGAGAACCACACAGCTTTGCCCTGATGGAGCCAGACATCTGAAGCTGGGGTGGCCAAATGGAGACCTCTGCCAGAGATGAGTTGCTTTCTGCTGTTGATGGACCCTGAGCCCTGGAGGTGAGGTGCCTTGCCAGAACTGGGATTCTGCACCCACTGACCTGTGACTTCATGAGTCAGAAGAGACTTTATAGACTGATTTCGGGCATATGGGTTAATTTCGGACTTATGACTTTGAACTGGACCTGCCTGGGATGCTTTCTCCATGTCCCATTCCTTTTGTCTATAAACCCTTTCCTTATATCTATATGCATGTCCTTGAATTTGTTCCTCTAGTCTACCCCGACTAACACAATGGCCTAAATAGCAAGTCTAGTAGTCAGGCTTTTGGCTCTGCGGTCTTTTCTTTTGTGAAATCAATTTGTGAAATCAACAGGGAGTTGTGTGAGCAAAAAATGTGCAAGATTTGGAGGCCTCTAATTTCTATTATAAACTCTACAATCTAGGTTGTATGTCACTTAATTATTCTATGCTAAGAGATTCTGTCCAGGTTACACCATGCTGAGATGAATAGGATAGATAGTGTGTGAGAAGGATGCCAAAATTTTTGGAAGTTAAACACTTGGATTCCAATATATGGAACTTTAATGAACAACTCTAAAGCAGGTGGTATAGTAATTACATAATTTTATGTCAATCTGAAACTTGAAAGGATTAAAGGAAAGGGTGGATTCTAATTAATTGGGTCACAGTCAATGGGGCTTCTGTGTGGGCATGGTCTTCTCCTGATAATTCTGGGAACACCTGTATTTCCTCCTTAAGATGGGGGACACTTTCTCTCTCTGCTTACTCACTTTGAGAGTCTCTACTGACAAGGATCACTTTCAGTGAGAGATATCTGAGAAAAAGTCACATGGACCTACCCTGATACAGCTCTGGGGATTGGGAGGAACCACATGGAGACCCCTCTCAGCACTGAGATGCTTCCAAAGCCACTGGATCCATAAGACTCCCCACCCACTGGCTTGTGTTCCTCCTGCATTCTAAGTCATTGCATGTATTTTGTGAGTCTGAAGACAACTTTATAGATTGGTATAGGATATATGGGCTAATATCAGACTAATGGCCTTTATTTCAACTGGGCTGGGATCTTTTCTCAATATTTAACTGTTCTTGTATAGAAAACTCTTCCTTAGACACATATATCTATAAATTTGTTTCTCTACTTCACCCGGACTAGCACAGGAGGACAAGGGAATTACGGAATTCTGGCCCCACAGGGAGATTAGTCCATCTCATGGTCTTGTCACATCGCTCCAAAAAAGTAAAAGTTCAGAAGGCAGGGCATCTCTAAGATCAATTGGAATATGCTCATTGGTTTTGGGAAAAACAAATACTACCAAAATCTAGCAGGGGGTACACAGGGAGATAATAAAGATTCATCAATGAATCATGTGACTTGTTTTTTTAAGTTTATTTCACATGTATTACATGGAATTTTTATCTCCTTCCCACCCATTACCCATTGAGTCAATCCTGACTCATAGAAACCCAAAATGATAGTCAAATTTCTTCCTAGGGTTCCAAGGATTGTCAGTCTTGATGGAAGCAATGGGCCTCTCTGTATTGTCAATCAGTTGACGGTTCAAGCCAAGGGGCTATTTAGTTCGCTGCCCAATACTTAAACCACTGTACCTTTAGGACTTCTTTTATGCCCTTCAAGCTGAACAATGACAGTTGGTGTTTCCATGATCAAAATAGACAAAATTAAAACTTGAGTAAATTTCAGAAGAGAACTGCTCCACTGGGTGCTCACATTTTTGATCTCTCAGAAGCTGATCGCCAGGCCCATCCCCTGAGATATCCTTGGTTATTAGTTGTGGTGAAAGGAAATTGCACAGTATAGTTCTTCTATCCATGTCTTTGTAACTCCTACCCATTTAAAAAATATGGAAAAGTACAGAGAAAATGATTGCATAGGATAAGACAAATGGAGGGTATGGAAAACTACTAGATGGGCTAGTCAATGTTGCCATTCTCCTAGGTATATAAGTGAACCACCTCAGCAGCAGGAAGACAGTATCCTTCTTGGTCATCAAGAAGGATGAGCCATCCAGGGAGTCTACGCAAGATCTCTGTATGGTGTTCTGGAAGCAGAAGAGATGCTGCTTCCACCAAGATCGTGAAACAGAGCAGAGAAGCAGCACTGTGACTGTCAGGCAGAACACTGGGCAGACTTCTCAGTCCATAAAATCAGTCAGAGTCCATGGAAAGACAATATGGCTCATCGACCAAAGACCCGCAAGACGCATACCTGCCAGCATGGCTGAGAAGAGGCGTTTGAGCAAAAGACCAATATCCTAACAGTTTGTAACCTGCTAGCTTCCCTAATAAATCACCTAATTGTGAGGGTTGTCTTTAAGTTCTGTGTGGCCAATGCAATGAATTATTGAACTCAGAACAGAAGAAGTATTATTGGAGGGATAACTGCAGTCAGAATAGGGCAAAGACTGGTGGATGATGCGGCATGTATGCCCTCTGTCTTGTGGGTATACATTTTGGGAGGTCAGCTTTACAGCTTTACAAATTCACAGGGAAGGTGGAGGGGGGAGGCAGGGCGGGAGGAGATTTTACTCTTCTCCATTGGGTTGCTGTGAATCCCAATGAACTCCATGACTGTGTGGTTGCTTTCGGTGAATTTTGAGAATGAAAAACTCCTGATAGCTCTGGAAAGACCTAAATTACTATCTGTCTCCTGTTCTTCTGTAGAAGCAATTTTACTTTCCTACTTCAAAGATAGCATATTTACTCTTGACATTTTAAAAAATATGGAAAAGTAGAGAGAAAATAGTAAAAATCCCTTAAAGTGCCCACTGTAAATGTTTTCTGGTATTCTCTTCTTATGAGTAGATATATGTATATGTGTAATAAAAGAAATTCAAATGAAACCCACCATCATTAGATCACTTAAACCATAGAGTTTCTGAAGCTTTAAATCTTTATGTTAGTTGTTAGCCACACCAGACATTGGCTGGTGTTTGACATGCCTCACTTTTGGTTGGAATCACAATGCTTAAACCAGTGCATGACTAAATTCTTTGTGCATGGTATAAAAAAACTCTCAAAACTTACTGCATCAGTCTACCCTGACTCATAGTGACTCTAGAATATGGTAGAGTTCTCCCTGTGAGTTACTGAGAGTGCAACTCCTTATGGGAACATAGTCTCATACTTTTCTTTTATGGAGCAGCTAGTGATCTTCAACTGCTGACCTTGGGGATCGCCATCCACTTCTGAATCACTGTGCTAATGGGGATATGGATAGTACCATATTTCCAATGAGATTTATAGCCTTTTATATGTTGCAGGATCTATATGTGTTGTGATCAGCTCAATGGCTATATATGTGTGTATGTATGTGTATATAAGTATTTCTCTTATCATGATGCTGCCCTCAATTTTCCTCTCTTTTTCTATTCTGGGAAAACATTAGCTTATAACCATCTTTTTGAGAAAATAGCACACATATTCTGTTTGATTGTCAATGGTGACACCACCCTAGGACAGCTCAATTATTTTAATAGGTGGACGATGTGGAATTTCTTTAAAGCAACATGTTTTTTTAAAAAATTGGGGTGTGTGTGCAGCAGGACTGTACCTCTCCACAGTAGGGGAAGATAAGAGGGCATGGCTGGCACACAAGATGGAAAGTGAGCAATATTTGCATAAAATATAATAGTTCCTGAAAGTGACATTCTTTCACTATTATATTTGTTGGTCTATGCTGAATTTTAAGGAGACCTGTTGAAGTAGTGAGCTACAGGCTGAGCCACGAAGTGCCAGGTCAGCAGTAGGACTCATCCACACCTCCTCTGGAGAGAGCTGAAGGCTTCTGCTCCCATAAAGGTCGATCGTCTCAGGAACCCTCAGGGCGATTCTAGTCTTCTAGGAGCTCAAGGAGTCAGAATGGCCTTACTGACACTGAATATCCTCAATGCCATACACTTAAAATTTTATTATGGGAATGATATCTCATCTTCTAAAATAACCAAGTAACACCAAAATTTCAAGAGAAACATAGCAGAGTTTCCTTGTCTTCTCATCGCCCTGCTCCACTCTCCAGAGAGCTTCCATGAGCACAGTTTTATATATCCTTGGAGAACTTGCTCTGTATATTCACAAAAATAATTTCTGTATCCTTGCCACCGTAACATCAGCATTCCCTTGAAGTTTGTTGGACATGGAGAATCTCAGGGCTTTTTCCAGACCTCCTAAATCAGAATCTGCATTTTAACAAGCTCCCAAGTGATGTGTACAGCATTAAAGTTTGAGAAACCAGTCTAGATAAAGGGTGACCAATTATAGTTGTGCACTGCCAAAACAAAGCCAACCTCTGCCTGTTTTTCCATGGTATCCTAGCTAGAAAAGTGACTTTTACATTTTCTATGTGGCTGAGGGAAAAATCGAGAGAAAATTAATATTTACTGACACATGAAAATTATATGAAATTCAAATTTCAGTGTCCATCAGTATCACTTTAATGGGATACAGTCATGCCAATTTGTTTATGTATAATATATGGCTCCATTTTTACCGCACCAGGAGGGTTGAGTCATCGTGACAGAGACCTTATAGCCCATGGTGCCTGAAATATTTACAATCTTTATAGAATCAAGTTTGCCAATTTATGGTCATTTTAGCAGAGGAGCTAGGACTGGCAACATAAAACAGTTGATTTTCTAAAATGTATAAATATATGATTAAAGGAGCTGTAAAACAAAAACAAACCAGGAAGCTATTTCTGAAGCCCCATATGCATTATATTTAATAAAAAGAATTTCCAGCATTCTTCCTTTCCTTTTCAGATATCTGTCCTGTTTATTTTTGTATATTTGTTTTTTCTCTTCACACTAGAAGATAAATTATCAGAGAGTAAAGACCATTAGTTAAGGAAGATGAGGAACATTTTACTGACACGCCATAAGTACTGTGAAGATGGCACAAGATGAAGCAGTGTTCTGTCCCATGGCCCATAGGGATGGTATGGGTTGGGACCTGCTGGGAGGCACTGAACAAAACCAATAAATACATATTTTTTAATGCATTATTATATCATCAAGTGGCTAAAATGATTGTTTCCTTTTACATTTTGAAACAAAACCAAAAAGCTGTCTATGGTAGACCACAAACCGATGAAATGAGCTTGAACAGTTTCTGTTGGAAATGAGTTTGACTCACTCATTTTTAACCCCAGAAGGCCATTCCTTTATACATGATGAAATAGAGATGATGTGTGGAGCTTTAGGAAATGTGGATTAGAGATGGTGAGAAACATTCCGTATTTGCCTAGCCACTGGCCACCAGAATTTAGATTTCAGAGCAATCTTGTAACAACTCCAGGGCCAGAAAAAAATGATCATTTTTTTGAAAGTAAAATCATACAAACCCAAATGCAATGGTTCATTGAATTGTTTAACTTGTAAATACATGACATGGGTTAAAGAAACTTTTGTTCTCAGAATAAAACTAATACTAGCTATTTTGACTAGCTATTTAGTCAAATAAAACTAGTACTACCTATTCTATACTCAGCACTAGCTATTCAATACTTAAAGCTGGTACTAGATATTTTGACCATCTAGTTAGTAAAAAACATCAGGGATGCATTCAGGAATGTAAACCAAAGGAAGACTCAGGGGTTTTAAAAACAGACTTCTCGTGAGGTGTGCAAAAAGGAAAACCATGAATAACAGGTAGAAATGTGTGGTAGTTAGATATTATGTCTGCCAGACTCTCTTACCTAGGGGCAGAAGTCAATTTATCAAATAAGTTACAGCCTAAAAATGTCTCCTTGAGGGTGCACCATTGTTATAAAAGAGAACTTGGGAAATCTACTCTCTTTGTCTTTCCCCCTTCCTGCTGGTTTGGTAACTCTATGCCAGCCCCTGTGGACTGCTGAACCCTGGAAGCCATCTGGGAGTTGTAAGTGCCCTGCCCGGTTCCAACCAATTGGATCCATGAGAGTATGCACGCATTCACTGCCTTTTGAACTCCATGCATCCTGCTTCTCTGTTCTGCCTCATTGGCCTGCACCTCTGTGAATGTGAAGAGGTCTTTGGCTAGCCCAGGACTTATGGACTTGAGCTGGGCTGGACTGGGATAACCTTCTTGATATATATTTACTTCTTGATATAATTATTCCTTATACATAGATGAGTGTCACTGATCTTGTGGCTCTAGGCAACTCAGCCTCACATAAACCCCCAAGCAAAGGAAGGATGTGTACTAACTTTGGGTGATTTAGGAAAATCAAGGGATAGCGGGTTCAGAACCGTTAGTAAGATAAAGAATGAAGATAAATAATTAATAGCAAGAGATTCATTTGAAGTTGTAAGTGTATGAGTGTGTAGGATTTAAATATATGTATACATAGTTTACAGATTTATTATCAATACTACACATACTTTCATAATCCAAGTCCATTACTATTGCTGACCAATAAAGATTCTAAGTGGGGTTTCTAAGACTATAAATCTTTTAAAACCTGCTTACTGGATATGCTTCACATATAATACAATTTAGTCATTCAATCATATTAGAAAGAGTAGTATCATCATCATCACAATCAACATTCCATGATTCTATGAATCAAATTTGATTCTATGAATCAATTGTTTCAGAACATTTCCCTTAGGAATCTCCCCAGGAGGCACAAACACCTTTTACTTTTCTACCTGAGCATCTATGGAGCCCTGGTGGCTCTCTGGGCTGAGCATTGCACTGATAACTATTGGACTATAAACACCAAGGTCAATGGTTCAAACTATTCTGCTGCTCTGCAGGAGTAAGATGCGGCTATCTGACTTACAGTCTCAGAAACCCTATGCTGGGCCATTGTAAGTCAGAATAAACTCAGTGGCAGGTGTTTATTATTATTTTACATTTGGGTGGTATCGTGGTACAATAAATATTTAAGGATATTTTAAAATGTATATCCTTAATGGTTAACTAAAAGGTGGGTAGTTTGAATGTCCCAGCCTCTTAACATTCAAAAAACTCATAAATATTACAGTGTAGAAAACTGGTGAAGATTTTGTCTGTCCTGCAGTATTTCTATGAATCAGAATGAATTAAACATCACACTCTCACAATGACAAGACAGCTGGGTAGAGAAATTGGTTAAATACTTGACTACTATCCAACAAGTTGCAGTTTGAACCCATCCAGAAGCAGTTTGAAAAGAAAGACTGATGATTTTTTCCTTATCCACACCAATTTCAATAAATCAAATCAAATCTGTTTCCTATTAATTCTGATACATTCCAATTCATATGGACTTCTGATGGAATTTTTGAGGCTGTTACTCTTTATGGGAGCAGAGAGACTCATTTTTTTCTCCCTTCATACTGATGATGGATTTGAACCAAAGTCCTGTGGGTTAGCAGGCCAATGTTCCCCAGCTTCCTTGGAAAAGCTACATAGTACACCACTGTGGTCACCATGAGTCAGAAACTCCTCAACAGCTACTACCAATAGTAAGAACTATTAACCTAAAAGTTGACAACTTGAATCTACTCTGGAGGAAAGAATCTACTCAAAAAATGACAGCCAAGAAAACAGCATAAAGTCATTTTAATCTGCCATACCTGGGGTCTCCGCAAGTCAGAATAGAGCTGATGATTCATTGCCGCTTTCAGTTTTTAGGGACACAGGTTTTTCACTCATTCCTACTTTACATAAACCACTCAAGCTGTTGTGAGGGGAAACTTTCCAAACCCAGAAACTGCTTATTATGTAAAGGTAAGTCCAGCAAGAAATGATACAATTTACCTACCTGGCTATCCCCATGAGTTATCATATTTATTTGTCAGCTTCTAAGATCTTGTTAATCCAATGTTTTGATTTGCACATGCCGTTAGATTGGCAAGACATTATCATTATTTTGATTGCCAAATTAGACCTAAAGAGACTGTTTATGTTTGTCGGGACTCAAGTGGGATAATGAGGACAAAGTTTCTGCAACAATATAGGTTTTTGATAGGTCCATAATTTTATGATTCACATTATTATTATTATTATTTTCTTGTTAATGGAATTTTCTCTAAGTGACAACTGTATGAGAAGACTAAAATACCTTATGATAAACTCATTTTGATTCTTTACCAATTATTTTGTATATACAATTAACTCTTGTTTGTTAGACTATAGCATGGCATTTTGAAATGTGCTTTTATTAGGCAATAACCCTGACCTTATCATTTTATGGTACTGTAATTTATTACATAGTTTTATTCAATGAAATTTTCAGAAGGAATAAAACTAGGAATTTTTGTTTAGCTAAAAATTATTGGTGATGCTGCAACTCACTAAATAGTATACTTTTAAAATTTATTATGTAATGTCATTCACAGGGCGAAAGAGAACTCTTCCTTTTGAAAAAAGTTAAAGTCTCAGAAACTCACAGGGACCGTTAGTTCTACCATGCTGTGGTGGTCATATGCTTGATGTCAATTTCATGATTGGAAGTCTAGGAGTGGAGTCTAGCCTGCTAATCTGGAGATAGCCATTGAATAGCCAGTGAGGCCTCTGTGTGGGCATAGCTTTCTCCTCACACTTCTGGGAAATCTCGCGATATTTCCCTCGTGGAGATGAGAAGACATCTCCCAAGTTGTTTGGAGTCAGAGATGATGAAATAAGAACAAGACAAGATGGCAGCGTCCAAGGAGCTGGAGGAGCCAGAGGAGGTCCCTGCCAGCATTGAGTTGCTTCTACCATCACTGGATGATTTTGATGGACCCTGAGCTCCGGAAGTTAGGAGACATGGGGAGACCCCTGCCAGCACCAGGATTCTGCACACACTGACCTGTGACTTTGCGAGTCAGAAGGAGACTTTATAGACTGGTATCAGGCATATGGGCTAATATTGGACTTTAAACTGGACTGGGTTGGTATGCTTTCTCAATGTTTCATTCCTCTTGTATATAAACCTTATCCTTATATCCTTATGCGTGTCTATGAATTTGTTTCTCTAGTCTACCTGGGCTAACACACATGGGTTAGCCTCAACCCCAGGTCCATGAGGTTGGTTAGCCTGGTCATTCACAAGTCACTTCTACACTGTGGTCTCTATATCACTTTAAAATAAAGACCTATAAAATGTGACAAAAGACTCTTTTTACCCTAAGCCTTATTTTCCCTTTGTGTCTTTTTTTTGGGCGGGAGGCATCACTGCCCTCTGCTGGTCGTGGAAGCTCCTTCTGTGTCTTTGTTAACCTTGGAAGCAGACGGTTAAGTTAATTGGACTCAATGTAAAGCACTTTATCCTCATTCGTCATTCTTTCATGCCTTCCTCTTTCTATGTTTCCCGACTCACTCACTCTTCTCCATACCCTCACAAAGTATTATGCCAAGTGTGTTTATATATCTTTTTCTTGGTGTAGGGTGGTCAGAAAATCAAGAATCCCAGTTTAATAAAAAAAAATCCCTCACACACAAATATTAGTATAGGTAACCACAAGCTTACTTACATACACATGCTAGTGTTGCCTCATGCAGTAAATGTTGTTTTAAGGAGTGACACCAATATTGTTTAAATCCCATCAGGCTCACCCAAAGTAAACAGATTTCAGTAAAGCATCCAAACTAAAATAAAGATGAGGCAGAAAGGTCTGAGATTCTACTTCCAAAAATTAGATCTCAAGAACCCTACAGATCACAATAAATTATTGTCTGATGGAGATTGAACCCTCTGGATTGGAGGGATTGCACAACCTTTGTACTTAGGGTAGTCTCTTGCTTTCCTTGGTTCTGTAATCTCCTCAAAACTCCTGACCTGTCAAGGTACTCTGCCGATTGCTCAGAGCTTCTCCCATTGCGTTACTTTTATAGTCTCAGATGTGTGTTTTTTCTGACTTGTTCAGTTTCCTGAGTTGGCTTTAGAGCAGAAACAAACAATGTAGGTCACTTTGCTCCCTCAACAGGAAGTTTTGTCTCGGTTTCACCATTGTTCTGAATTGATTCAGCCCAGTTCAGCCACAGATGGCAAAGCGACACTGAACCTCCCTCTCAGAAAACAAGGCTAGCCTGCCTGTTGTATGACAGCCATATCTCTTGACTGGCTAACTAGGAGTCAGGGTTGCCGAACTCAAAGATGGTGGCCTGCTACACTGCTTCGAATGTGTCATTCCCTGTAATCAAGGCAGTGGTCCAAACTTGCCATTAAGTACCTAAAAGAAGCCTCTGTGTGTTTCCTGAGAGTCCCATTCCAAGGCTGAAACCTGTCATTTTTCTCATTCCATTGGCCATTTTAGCTCATCAAAATGTCACTGTCCACAACAGAACCAGTTGAAAGTTCCCGTTCCATTCCACCCACAACACATATTTGTTATTAATTAATTACCTTCTCTCCTTCAAGTCATGTGGACTAAATATTCCATAGTACAATTTGTACAACAAATATTTTCATGTCCTTTATTGGACACTATTTATTCATTCATGCATCTGACAAATATTTGTGAGCAATAAACCATGTCAGGACTCTTATTGGTGCCAGGGACAAAAAGATGAATTAAACCACCATGTAGACCTTGAAGAATTTCATTTCAAACATTCAGAATTAAAATTCTTTTGGGAAGCACATATTAAATATTCCTTTGAAACTATGTGTTATTGGAAATTCAGTGGTGATTACAATGCATTCTTTCCTATCCCACATAATTCCAAAAGATTATTTTTAATAAGCTATTATTTCATTTTCATAGCTTTATTTCTCAGTGTTTAATGCTTTCAAAATGGCATTTCACATTATTGAAGAGAGGGTTAGTTCATCTGCTGATGGCTACACCTCCTGGGATTCTTTCTGTTCCCTAAGGCTGAGACAAAACCCAAATTTACTAATGAACTGCCCAAAATTCCATCATCTCACAAATTCCTACTCATGTGCCATTATTATAAAGACTTTGTAGTTATTATAGTGATGAGTTTATAGCCTGAAAACTAGGGCAGCTTTATTTCAACTAATTCTTTACCTACATTTTACAGATTAGAAAGGAAAGAGTGTCCATGTATGTACAAAGTGTGTGTGTGTGTATGTGAGAGAATGAGATATTGTGAAATTTGCACAAAGGTACTTCACATCTGACATTGGACTCTGATCTTCTCTGTGATAAAGAAATGGTTAAACATGTTTTTCACTCAGGATCTTTGAACTCTGAAACTTGCTAACCATGTATTCCTTTAGCATGTATTCCTTTTTTCAAGATGCTGCATGAATCTTGAAACTTGGACTTGAAACCTCAGCATTCAAGTTTATAATTAAGAATGTATCTGTGTATACAACTCAACAATTCCAAGCCCACAGTAAACACCAAATAAACATTTCTAGAATGAAAAAAATAAATGAATCAATGGCTTATCAAAAGGAGAGTGAGGGAGGGAGGGAATTAGATAGGTTTCTTTAAAGACATAAACCTGGGACACTTATGATTATATATATATATATATATATATATATATATATATATGAAGGAATATAACAGCTAATTAGACTATACAGCAGTACAGGGGACTCTGTTCGACTCACTTCCAAGGAACATTTCATAAATATCCTGGAATACCTTCAGCTCAACAGAACTTTTGGTCCAAGGTCAGGGAAGCAGACAGCTGGGTCTTCCCTCTGGCAATGCAGGTAGTCCGGCCATAGGCAGCAAACAGTAGGGAAGGTCAACTATAGTCAGTAACTCAGGAGCTAAGGGAAGTCAGCCTAGATGGGAGATCAAACTCAAGCAATACAAAATGACAACATCTGATAGCCTCAAACTTAAGTTATGTATACACCAGTTGCATAGGTATTCATATCTCAAGGAACCTTAAGTTGTAGAACACAATCCACAGATAGCCATCCCATAGGTAGTGGAGGCAGAGAACTAGCTAAAGCACTCACATGTTGGTCTGATCATCAGAGAGCTAGAGAGAGAAGAATGAATATTGCCAAGCAAGCCATTTATCTCTTTGCCCTCCAATCAAACTGTGACTCTAATAAATCCATAAGCTCCTATTGCTCAGATTGGAATAATAAACCTAGCTATCACTGCTGTAAACATTACTTTCTTCCATTCATTGCTTTTTGGGAAAATTGTTAACAATGTATTTATACAATTTACACAAGGTTCCTCATCTCATGGTCTGCTTCTGATGACTGTCCTCTAAGATAATTTTTCTTTGAAATTTACTTGCTTGTACCATTTTATGAAGATATCAATAACTAGGGAGTTTGGAAATTTCCTATTTAGTTATATAAACTTGAGTAAGCCTTTTAGCTTTCTGGGTTTCTCTTCTGTGTAAGAAAATGTTGGAACCACAAAATTTATCCAGCTTCTAAGATGTTCCTTCATGATTCATTACAAGATTTCCTCCAACTCTCCTTTACCCAATAGCAAGCATCTTTTCTTTTATTGTTATTTTTGGTTGACAGAAATAGGCACGACCAAACACCTTTTAAAGAACCACATTCTGAGAGATTGAAGACTGGAGAGAGAACTTTTGGCTGAGGAAAGGTGTTGCCATGGATCAACACTGTAATCTTCATGTTTATTGACCTTGGACTGTTGTGATCTATTAACTTCCTTAATGAACTCTTCATCATTATCTGTGCAGTCTTTGTAGCCACTATACAAACTCAGAGTGTCATGGGAGGAACAGTTGGTGTCATAAAAGGTTAAAGAAAAATAAAGGGTGGAAGCATGTCTGACCTTGGCTAGTTGGCAATAGGGAAGTCAGAGAACTCAGATAGAACCATCCCCATGTCTTTTTCTGCACCCAAAGACATGAAGGCTTGACTTTATTTAAATGTCTACTGTACCTTATTATTGACTATGGCATAAGTGGTTTGTTCTTGACCATATTGGTTCAAACCTATTTAGCAGTATATGGTGATCTTCCATAATCCATGGGATTTCAAGGGTATGCAATTTACTTCAGGACAATGGGTTTGGTTCTGTAACCTGAACCTTAAGAATGATCATCCATTGAAATACATTTGCTCACTAGTCTTTTAAGCCCAATATACTTTTTAACTTTTAGAAATTTACTGACATGCCCAAAAATCTTTTTAAGTTTTTGCTAAATGAACAAAAATATTTGGCTGTATCTTGAGAAAACCTAAATGTTCTGACAACTGTGTTTTTCTACTCTATCACAAGTTACAACACGAGTAGGAAATCATTTCTCTAATTTGGCACCTTCCTAGATCCCTAAGTGTCCTTCAGCATTCTCCTCATAAGTGGCATTCCAGGCAGATGCAGATTTTTTTATGTTTTTGAAAATGTCAGCTGGATTTGTGACCTTACAGACTTATAGTTTTCTGTTAACTTAGGTTCTGTCAAGTTCTCTGTCAACTGCTTCTTACTCTGTATTGACGTATCTAAAGTCATATCCTCAGAAAGGACTTTTTTGACTTCCCTTTATTTAGTTGCCACCTCCGCTACTACTACCAAGTCATACTCCATTGCACTATTATGTGTTATTTGCTTGAAAACATACACAACACTCTAAAATTAAGTTTATTACTTTTTGCTTTATCTTACTAGAATGGAAATTCCAAGACATAATGAAACATATTCAACTTATTCATCATTATTCTTTTACACTATGGTTAGAAAGTTACAAGAAGATTGTGCCAACTCAATAAATATTTGCAGGATAAATATACACAAAGAAGCAATGCAATCTCCAATAAATGAACATTTATTGACTCTTCCTCATAGCCTCAGACAGAGACTTTAAAAAGTTGCCACTTAACACCTTGTTCTCAATTTAGTACTAGGGTCATAGTTAAAACTCAGCTGCATTTTGAATACTTTGAAAATGAAAGTTTGCAATATATTGATATCTACCTATTGATATGTATATATGTATACACACGTATGTGTGTATATATGTGTGTTGTGTATATATACATATATAAATATTTGTATAATAGGGAAAGGAAGTGAGTGAGAAAGAAAAAAATGTTTACAAGTATTTTTGCTGGTCTGCGAGGGAGATTTAAAAATGTTTACACTCCTTGCATTCATTGCTAGTTTTAGCTTACATAGTATACACTATTAGAGCTGGAAGGAACCTTGTTTCCAGTAAAGGTCTTTCTTCACCAGATTATTTCCACCCCATATCAGTTTCAGTACTAGATAACTAAATCCTAATTATTCTCATCATCCATATGTAATCCACAAGTCAATCCCATAATTTTTACCTTCTTCCCTAGCATCTATGCTTATAATTCATTCTCTGTAGGAAAGACAGAGTAAGTCTTCTCAATTTAGCTGTGGTTTCGTTTCTCTTATAATTTTAATGACATTTTATTGTATTATGTATAGAAATCAGATTCCACATCTTAGTCAACAAAGTAATTCCTGATCTATTTGTGGTTCTCTTCTTGCTATGATTCCCACATATTTTCTAGTTAAATTAGCTCCCCTCACAAATGATGACAATTCTGTTGCAGTAAGCAAAAAAGAAGGGAGAACCAATTCAACACCTTCACCCATCATCTCCCGCTATTAGAAGAGGAGCTGAAGAATAAGCCTTCTGGCATCAGAAGAAAAGAAAACACAAAATGTATAACAGAAATAAATGAATCAGGAAAGAAAAAACTCAATGGAAATATTCAAAAAGTTTAAAAGTTGATTTCTTGGGACAATTAACAAAATTGGCAAGCCACTGACATTTAACAAAGGAAAAGAAAGAGAAAATGAAAATAACAAAAATTAACAGAAAGGCTAATAACCCAACACAACCAAGCAAAATTGAAAAGATCATAATACATACCAGGAATACATGAAGGGGTGCTGTGACTGCAGATTTAAAAACCTAAAATAAATGTTCAAACTTCTGGAAGCACACTACTTACCTACATTGATACGGAGGGATGTAGCAAACCTGATCAGGTCCATAACCAAAGACGAGATGAAGGTCAAGAGAGAACTCAAGGACAACAGCAATGGTGGATCCAGAAGCAGACCTTTTATGGGTGAATTCCCATCAAATGTCTACAGATGAACTGACTCCAAGCCTACTGTACCAATTCCAGAATATAACACAATGATGCCAACCTCCTGAGCTCATTTTTCATAAAAAGCAGTTTGAGACCACCAGCAGCTCCTCAGAAGAAAGGGTGGATTTTCCACTCCTGTCACCAATTAAATCTCAGGAACGCACAGGGGCAGTTTCCCTTGTACGTTGGGGTTGCTCTGTTGGCAGCACTGACTCCATGCTGAGGGCTTATTGGGGGCTTATACAACTCTTATCACAATTCAAGCCCACACCCATTGCATGACAAGCACATTTGTACATTTGTTGCAGTGAGGTTTTTTTTTAAAGCAGAACTTTGATAGCCAAAGCCAGCAAGGCCATCGCCCAAATAGAAAACATATAGACAGATATACCTTGACAATGCATAGACCAAAAATTCTCAACAATATCCCAGCCAGTAGATTCCAACACTTATCAACAACAAATAATAATAATGATACAAGACCACATGGCATTCATGCCAGATATGCAAGGTTGTTCCAATATTGAAAAAAAATCAATATAATCCATCATATAAATAAAACAACCATAAGATCATGTCAGTTAATGTAAAAATGTAATGTATGAACAAAATCCACCAGCCATTCCTTATAAAAGAGGTCAACAAAATAGGAGTAGGAGGGACCTTCCATAACATGATATAGACCATATGTACAAAATCAACGTGGCTAATATCTCACTCAGAGGAGCAAAACTGAAAGTGTTCCTCTTGTGAATAGAAATGAGATAAAGACACACCATATCAACTTTATCCTATTTAATATCTTATTGGAAGTGTTAGAGATATTAGACAATACACACACATACACACACAGCATCTGAACTGGCAAAGAAGTAAAATTCTATTTGCAGATGATCAAATAGCAAAAATAAACTGATAAATAATAAACCTTACAGATTTGACCAGAACATTGTTAGAAATATTTGAAAGATTTGGCAACATGGCAGGGTACAATAGCAACATAGAAAAATAACTTAAATTCCTAAATACTGATTAGGAAAGCTTTGAAGGGGAAAACAAGGAAATAAGACCTTAATGACACCCATCCAACAGATTTAGTACTTTGAAGTGAACCTTTGTTTTAAACAAAAAGACTTGTATCAAAAAAACTATAAAACATTGCTATAAGAAATGAAAAGAGACCTACATAATTAAAGAATGTACCATGCTCGTAGGTAAGAAGACATACTGTTGTAAAATTGTCAATACTACCTAAAAAATCTAAAAGTATAATGAGACAATTCTGAGCTAGATCTTAGATCATTACATAATAGATGGAAAAACTAACCACCCGCTTTACATGGAAAAGAAAGAGTGTGAGTATGAAGAAGGTAGTTCACTACTAAAGAAGAACAAAGTAGGAGATGTCTCCTATCCTGACATTACAACCTACCACCCAGTCATGGCAGACAAAACAGCCAGTATTGGTACAACACAAATCCATTGAGATATAGTCAATTAATATGGCTTTTCTACCCATGGCTTCTTGTGTTGTATTATAATTTTAGACCATATGTTTCTGGTTATACTCACATTTTGGAGAATGTTCTCTCTAAGGTAGAATGTATTTATCGATTATATTTTACTAGAGGGTGTCACTTAAGTCACTAGCTTTGATTACTTGGAGATGTCTGCTAAAAGACAAATAACACACCTCCATCAAAGTCATTGCTGTGTGTAAGAGCACCTCAGAAAGTAAGAGAAAGCCTAGAGCCATCAGAAGTACATGCTCAGATCTTTGTCTAAAGTTGCAGCAGCCAAGCCCAGAGGCACCAGAGGCACCAGAGGACAGAGAAAGAGAAGCTGCACTACCACTATGGAACTGCAAGACAGAGTGATCAGCAGGCTGTCTTGTCCTTGGAAATAGAAGAGCCCACGAGATCACGCAGCTGAGAGACTACAGAGCAGAGAGATGCATGGTGGTTCGCTTTAAAGAGATGTTGCAGTGGAGCAAGGCACTGTATCCTTACTCTTTAATTCTCCTGACTTTTGGTAAGCTATTACCTCCCCTAACTGACCAAATTAACTGTGAGTTCTATGTATCTAATGCCAAATTAGAAAAACCAGTCTAGATGTAGAGTGTATCGGAGGTCAATGTCATAAAAGGTAAAAATAGATTGAGCAGGGAAGCAAGTCTGATGCCTACCTCATGACAATAGGGAAGCCTGAGGAGGTAAGGTGTGCTGCCGTCCACCCCATGCTATTTACCAATTATACAGACCTATGCAATGCAATAGAGAACTCAGAAATAAACATAATTACCTATAGACGAGTTTTTTTTCTTTTTTTTTCTTTTTATTTTTAGGCATCACTGCCCTCAGGTGGTGGGAATAGGAGGCCCAGCCTTTGCTCCTGGGAGCCGGAATTGAACCTCCATCCCAGTGGGCCGCAGTCCTGCACACAACCACTACGCCACCAGGGCTCAGCCGACGAGTTTTTTTTCAAACATCTGAAATACATTAATTGGGGAACAGATAGTTTCTTCAATAAATCATGTTGGTAAAAGTGGATTTCTTTTAGCAGAGAATGAAAGAGGATCCGTACCTTACTCCATAAACAAAACTAATACAAGATGGATTAAAGACCTAAATATAAACCTCAGTACTCTAAATATACTTAAGCTTTTTTTTTTTAAAGAAAACACAGGCTCCAATACACATGAGCAAAGAAAATGAAACATGCATACACTGTAGAAGACAAAATAGATAAGGAGGACCTGCTAAACATAAGACACATGCATCAAAATCTTTTATGAAAAGAATACAATGATAACCCACAGGCTGTTTTGGAGGGTGGGACTGGCAGCAATGTACCAGACAAAGGTCTATTCTCTAAAATTGTTAGGAAACTTCAACACCATTGTAAATAGAAGAGGAATACTTTCGCTTTTTTAAAGGACAGAAGACACAAACATACAATTCACTTAGAAAAGAAAAATAAGCTTGCTCACAAACACAGGAAGAGGCACTTGAGATAAATAGCCATTCAATAAATGCAGTCAAAACAATGTTGAGATACCAAATCACATCAGCACTGAGAGCCAAGTTCAAAAACACGGAAAATAGCAACTGATGGGGGAAGATCAGGAAATTGGAACACTGGTACACAGCTGGTGGACTTGCAAAAGTGGACAATGATATGACCTAGCAATCTTGCTGTTTGGTATATACCTTAAAGACATAAGAAACATAGCATGAGCAGAGGTGTGCACAGCCATTTTCATCACACACAATAACAAGCAAGAAACAACCCAGAACAGATACCAGAAGCCCTGGTGGTGTGGCTACGCACTGGGCTGAGGTCCACATGGCTGGAAGTTCAAAACCATTGGCAGCTCCACAAGAGAAAGACTGGGTTTTCTACTCCTGTAAACAGATATCATCTCAGAAACCCACTGGGGTCACTCTGCGTCAATGCTGCCTCAATGGCACTGAGCGAGTCCGTGAGATTAACATAAATAAACCTGGGTACAGTCACACAATGGAGTACTATGCATCATTTAAAAATAATGATGAGACCGAAACACATTATGATATGGATGGTTTTGGAGGACAGCATGCTGAGGAGCCAAAACAGCATTGAGAGGTAAGTGTTGGGATCCTCACCCTAAGGTCTGCAATGATTAATCCACCAGTTATTCTAGCTCTTTGCTCCCGTAGAGATTGAGACCCTTGGAAACACCCAAAAGGGCCCATTCTAGATAGGATGAGTTCTTCTTTTTTTTTAATGCTAGTGGTGGTATTTCATCACAAAAGAAATTATATATATTTTTTCATTTTTCTTTTTGGGGCATCACTGCCCTCTGGTGGTCATGGGAGCTGCCCAGCGCTGCTCCTGAGAACCGCTGCTGGATTTGAACTGTGAAGCCCCCGGGCCTTAGTCCAGCACTCAACCACTCACACCACAGGGGCTGAGCCCAGAAGAAAAATATTATATGAGACTACTGTTGTTTAAAGAAAAAATTCATACCACCAGAAATACATTTTGGTGGTTACCAGGAGGGAGAAAGAGGGAAAGAGAAGTCCTCAAGTACAGACAGATGTTAACTTGCGTGAAAAACCAAACTTCCTGACAGGGAGTTGATTCTTATTCCAAGTGACACTGCGGAACAGAGGAAAAAGGCTCCTGTGGACTTCTGATACTGTAAATTATTTTTTGAGGGGGGGGGGGTTCTACAAGGGAGATAGAGAAAAAATGTGGGATGGGTGGGGATGGGGAGGGGGCAGGTATGATCAATGAGAAATTTGGCATGTTTCTTTAAGTTGCTGAATGCAGAAATACTTTCCTGAAACATAAACCTCCACCTAATTCACAGTTTAAAACAAAGGTTTTGTCTTGTTGTTCTTTTATAAAAATAAGAAGTGATGGTGCCATGGGTGGGCATCCAGTCTATGGACGCGAGTTGGTGCTTGATTTTGTGTGCTTGACATAAGTGGCCTGGGTGCAGAGTGGGCTCTTTCCCTTGTCAAGAGGCCCGCCAGTGAGAGAGAGCGGAGCTGCAACTGCCACGGAAATTCAGATACAAATGAGCAGATATCAGAAAACAAACAAACAAACAAAAACACCAATTGCCATTGCACCAGCACTCATTTGTGGCAACTGCATGTGTGTCAAACTCAAGGTGCGTTTTAAATGATCCACTTTTCAAATGAGAATCATAAAGGCTTTTCTTTGAGATCACTTCTGTGTGGATTCAATTCATCAGTCCATTTGCTTAGTACCTGAGGACTTAGGCTTCTCTGTTCACCTAAGTCCTCGGGGCCCACGGTAGTATGCCAGAAGGTCAGCAGTCTGACACCAGAGACAAGGTCTCTACTCCTGGAGCCCTTGTCCCCTGTCTACTAGAGTCGCTGTGGGCCAGCACTGACTTGATAAACAGTGAGTTTGAGTTATTATGAGGTACTGTTGGTTGGCCCAGGAGAACATCATTTCTCCCACAAAGAGTATGGGGTTGTGAAACTCTGTTTCTTTGGCTTGGAGGTATAAAATTATATCCAAAATAATAAAGTATTCTCTATGGCAAAGGTTCACAGACTTCAAGAATCACAGAGATTTGAAAAGTTTGTTAGAACATTGTACGTATTCAGATTAGAGACTCAATGTAACATGCAAGCATCCTTGGCTCATCCTGGGTGCCTGGACACACAGATCACACCTACACAATTGTTTGAAGTTTTGTTAGAGAAGCCCAAAGAAGATAGAAAGTCTTTGTTCTCTTTTAGATCATCCCAGGAGACTTCTCTCTCCCCCAATGCCCAGGAGTCACTCAATGCCGCAAAATTTCTTCAGCTTGCCCCATTGTCCTTCAGAATGGAGATTTAAAATGTTCACTGTTGTTCAAATATCTACTACAGGGATATCTGTTCTTCTATCCACACTCTCCTCAAGTGGGGAGAAAGAAATTTCTTTCCACCAGAGACACTCAAGAAAATACAATTTCCTTCATTCATGTGAGGAGCCATGGTGGGTTGGAGTTCTGATGCAGTTCAAACCCACCAGTTGAACTATGGAAAGATGGGAAAAGAGGAGGAATGTAGAGAAAGATGTAATAATTCACAATGTAATAATTCACAATGATTCAGAAATCCTATGCAGGGTCACTATGAGTGAGATCAACTTTAAGGCAGTGGGTTTTGTTTTTATTTTATTATACTTGTGGTGCCCCATAGAGATGGCTGCTTTGGATAACTGTTCAAGTGACCTTTGCTTGCTTGGACTCTGGATCTGAACATATTTTGAACTTTCAAAAATAGGCCTCCATAGAAAATACTCTATAATGTGCTCAAGAACTGAAATCTTGGACAAAAGCCATGTCCAGCGAGGCTTTGAGGATAGAAGATCTCGCTGAACACCTTCCACTGGCATTCGATTCAACAGCTGTCATTCAATAACTGAACTGGGTGGCAAGTAACTGTCACCTGTGGAACCAGGACAGCAAAACAAACAGATTCATCTTGGAAGAAGTGCAGAAGCAAGGGAAGGGGGGCTCCTGTCATGCACTTTGAACATATTTTCAGGAAAAACCAGTGCGCTCCTCTTGGTGGAGAGGAGGCGTACAATGGCTACCAATCCCATGAGGAGATGTGTTGACACTGTGGGTCCAACAAGGGTGTGAGGCTGTCTCGGAAACCAGCAGTGTTTCTTTCTGTTGTGTGAGGGGTTGTTGTTGTTTTCAGGAATGGACGAGCTGTTCTCCACTTGTCTGTCTAGTCCATTTGTACACCTACATATGAATGAACTCGATTGTTTTTTTAATCCATTTCTGAGCTTTACCTCAAAGATAATTTATGATCATCTTGAGATGGGCTATAGGAACTGCTGTGATTTTTTGTTTTTTTCATATTTAAAAGCAACACTACTGCTTAACAAAACTGTGCATTGAGCAAAATAGGCATTTGTTACGTTATTTCATCTTTCACTGAACCCCCTATTCAGGATTCTACTCCTCCCTATCTCATCTTCCAGGCTTGCCAGTGCAACATAGTGCTTTCTTATGGTGATACTCAAGGCTCCTGGGTCTGTGCACTGCCAGCTGCACTAGTCCTAATGACATATAAAACTAATTCACATATCAAACCTGGTTAGGATAAACATATTTTGATTTTATGATTAATATACAGTAACCTGGATGATCTAAATGAGCTGGAGTCAACTTGAAGACAGTGGATTTAACAAAAATGGTTGAAAATGCTGAACAAGTCTCAATAATTAATTAATCTACAAGATAAGAAAGAGCTAGGTACTACCTAGCAGAAAAATGGAAGAGAACAATTCTACAATAACAAAGGAGGAAACATTTTAAGAAGGAGTAAGAGTAAACTTTCCATTCCTTTTTCTTCCCACCACTAAAAACTCAGTTTCTTTGAAGTCATTCCAAAAGCTAGGACATATTCAACTTGTAAACTATCAGTAAGCTATTTATTAAAAGAGTTATCATTTTGTCACTCAGTAGAATATTTCCACAATAATTTGTAACAATTATTTCAGATGTAAATTGCAAAATAAATTATTTCCAAATTTCTTTTGAATCTAGTAAGAGACCCATTATTGTTAAAATAGTCATTTAACTTATCAAATGCATAAAAGTAATACAAAGTATGTGAAATCTTCCTGAGTTACACTTCACACTGACATTTTAAGAAGTTAGAGCAATGCTCAGTTTTTTGATGCTTTCCTCACCGATCTGAACACATGTTTAAAGGAAACTACAGTGATGCACTGCATGATTTTTCAGAAAATTTGGACATGATCGTTGGAAAACATCAAATTGATTTAATCATTGCTTCTCTCTTACTTCAAAAATGAGTAAGTAATATTTGGAATGCCCTACATAACTGCATGCTGTCATTATGACTCTACTTCTTTTGATGCTTTGTAATAAATAAGACTCATTTTCATATTTGTTTTGTGCAATGTGTAGCTCTTAGCTTGGGACTTTGCAATTTTAGAAGTCTGAAACTGACAAACACCGGAAGTTTTAGAGCTTTAAAAAAAAAAAGAAAGAAAAAAGCCAATGTACTACTTAAGAAATAAAAATAAACCCACCTCCTTATACCAATTATTATTTGTCTACATTTTAACTTTTTGTACTAATGCTCCAAAAAGCATATTATTAGAGAATTTATGAATTAGCATCTTATTTTTGGTATAAATCAAACAAACTCTACCTACTAGCCTAAATGCCTAAATTTCTTTTTTTTTGGGGGGGGGCACATCACAGTGTCTATATTTTCACAGCAATTTTCTTATGCAAAAAAGGGCGGGTTAAAAGTGGTCCTTCTTCACAGGGAATGCAGGACAGATAAAACCCTCAGGGTCCATGGTGCGAGAAGAGACACTAGGAGGTTCAGGGGAACATAAGAGGAGAAAGGGGGACTCGATCACACCAATCAATCTAAGGTCTCCTCCCAGGAGGGCAAATAACAGAAAAGTGGATGAAGGGCGATAAGGATGATGCAATATATGGAAAAAATAATCTGTAAATTATCAGGGGTTCATGAGGGAGGGCAGGTGGGGGAATGAGGAGGAAGAAGTGGGAAGCGATATCAGGGGCTCAAGTGGGAAGAGAATGCTTTGAAATGGAGGATGACGGCATGTGTGCAAATATGCCTCATATGCTCCATTTATGGATTGTGATAAAAGAGGAAAGAGACTCCAATGAAAGTATTTCAAAAAACGGTCCTTATAAATACAGTCAAAGATAAGCACACGAGGTGTATGTGTGCCTGTGTGTGCGCAAGCATATTTTCTCAAGGAAAAGGTTATTAAAGTGTATTACAGAGTCTTCAGAACAAAGAAACAAATGATAACACATTAAGAAGAAGGGTACCATGACCTCATTCTAATTAATGACTCTGACAATCATTACAGGCTGTCGAGGGGCATTAGTCAAGGTTCAGTCTTTAGCCCAGGCATGTACCATTCCATAACATACAGCAAAAGTGAAGAACTTCTTCATGTCAATTACCCATTACAAACAAACTCTCAAGTCACTTTGAAGCAGTTAAACAAATCTATACATTGATATTTTCTGGCATCATTTTATGCTACATTGAACCTACTTGAGGTTTATGTAGTATAAACATCTGTGCAAATATTTCTGATAGCTCACAACTGTGAAACTCTCAAGGGAGATGAGGAACCTGATACCCTGCAGGAAGGCTGGGTGCTCCTATCAAAACAGTGCAAAACAGAGAAGTGCATTTCCAGTGCCCCAAATTAAGGAAGCTTTTTAAACCTTCCATTTCATTAAATTGCATGGCTGGATAGGAGAGTCATGCTAAAACATTGTGATTAACACAAAGGAAGTTTAACAGACAATGCTATTATAGGTGAAAGACTGCTAATTGCCATCTTCCCAATAACTTATTGATTTTAATCAAATCTTCCTAGAGCAGCATGCCAGCAGCAAATGGATAACTAGATAGAGGGAAAACACAACAATGGAAGGAGTAATATGAAAGAAATTATTCATGTTTGATTTGTATAAAATTGAACAAATATTCTTGATCAGCATTTATACAAATATAGATTCATTGGGAAGGTGCTATCTAAATTGCTTCTCTCACAGTGTATTGAAAATTACCATAACTGTTAGCATTTTTAATTATTTTGATCTGCTGAAAATAGATTAAACTGAATGGGAAATTGGCTTATTAAGGTTTATATATTTGAGTTAATATGAAATATTCTCAGCCCGTGTGTCCCCAGAATCTTTTAGTCTGAAAGACACATACTACATTACATTGGCAATGGGGGATGGGGGAGTGAGTGTTCTAATCCTCAAAAAGTGAAGTTTTGTTTTGAGCTGAGTATACGAGAAAATCTGCTGTCTCCCATCACTTCATTAATGAAACTTAACCACATTGGGCAATGGAACTATTTCACAAACAAACAACTGGTGTGTTTGACAGAGTACCAAGTTTTTATGGGGGGCAGGGAAGGGAGGGAATCTTGCTAGATTAAGTTTAACAGTTACAATAGAGGACTCTTGAAATCCATCTTGAATCACTAGAGCACTTTCCCAGTACAAGACTTAATATAGTGTGAAACATTGAAGAGCTCGCATGTTGGCCATTCAGTAACAATAAAGTGAGCACAATTCCAAGTGTCAATCACAGTTTCTAGGCAGGTCCCATGGCATCCCAAAGACTGTCTTTGGGAATGTCTTATTCATGAATATGATGCCACTGCTCTCAAAGGTAGATTTCAAACATGAGCCAGATGATCTTTTTTAAAATGAACATTCAAAAGATTTCCCTTGTAAATCAACTGAGTAGCAGGACGATTTTTGCTAGAACTGTCCCTCTTTCAATGCCGACCTGTACTGGAACTAAGTGTTTAAGAGCTATGGACAAGTTGAACTCCATTGACATTTTTAGCCTGAGTATTTCTTTCTCGTTCATACTAGGATGTCAAGCAGCATCTATGACCTCCAGGGCGATGATGCCATTTAACCCCTGCCACATAAAATTGCCCCCGTTTGAGAGTCACTGGCTTAGTAGAAGGGACTGCTTTATGTAACAATGTATTTCAAATCATTCTCCAGAAAATTCCCATTTCCTCATCCAATTATCTAACGGATGAGTTTTCCATTATGGCTCTGGGAAGTCTTGGAAGTTACACTCTAAACATACTGAATCTACAAAAACACCTGCATCTAGGTCAGCATTTTAAATTCATGAGATTAATTGAATGCATGAAACAGGCAGTAGAAAAAGATCACAGTGGTAGTTTGAAAAGGCAAGGAAGTTGCATGATTATAAGCAGCTACCTTCTGTTTAAGGTCCTAGGGAAATGCAGTCTAGTCCAATGATGGCAAGGGTTTAAAATTACTTGCCAACTCCAACTGATTAGTAGTGGTTGATAGAAGCCCTGAATCGAGAAGGGGTTTGAAGCTATGTCCAGGCTCAGCAGGCTTTGGGCTGTGATTGATTAACGATGTCTGCCTTGGACAAGGAGTCGGGGAGTAATGGCACATATTTCACACATCGGTCTATTCTTTTCCCAGTCATTTTAACCAACTTATTCTCTTGTTCTCTAGACTATTTTAAGCTTCTAGTGAGATAATGGTGTGTTGCTTTGTGCTGCAAATATAAATAAGTGCAAAAAACGCCCTCCAGAAGAAAATCAAGGTGCATATAGTTATTGACTAAGCTAAGCACTGCCTACTTCCTAGACATTATATAAGACTGATAATTTTATTAGCTTAAAGTAAAACTTAGACTTTTGCACTGACTAAACAAAAATCATCTGTGGTAACTTATTAGCTCACCAAAGAAACAAAAACTCACAGGATCAGATAACTTCTTATAAAACCTATATGATACTTTCACTTCTTTGAGGTCATTCATTTTAGTTTCTGAATGACCACATTTTTTCTAAACAAAATATAGAAAAATATCAATCAAAAAGCAAGCAGAAGATATTAAAAAACTGAAACAACTTTCAAATGGGTCAAGGGAGGTCAAATGATAAGGCATTACGTTTTAACATAACTATGTCTGCCATAATTGACTTGACAGTGTTCTCTGTCTGATAGCAAGGCTATTCACAACCCAGCACTAGGGTCAAGGGGGATTCCTCTGAGGTTTAACTCATGTATGGACCCTGCAAATGGATTTTGGGCTTCCACTGTCATCTTGGCCTTCTGTAAACCAAGCTCCAATACCTTTCCTTTATTTGGCTCTGGATTTTATTCCTCACAATGCTGGATCACACAGACATAAGTACTTCCACTTCCATGTGGACTTAATTGTTTGTGTGACTTTTTCATTTGCTTGTTTTCAGGATGTATTTTCATTGTTAGAAATATATTTGAGTATTGAATGATTTTCTGTGTAGGAAATTCAGGATAGGTAGACCTAGAGATACAGTAACTATATTGATAATTGCCACAGGCTATGACAAGGGAGGATGGGAGAAATGGAGCACTAACAATGACTATCAGAACAAAATGTTCTTAGAATGGTTGTGGTAATAATTACACAAATCTTCATAATGTGTTTGAATGATTAAATTTTAGGATATGTGAAATAAAAATAAAATGTAGTAATTGTTTCTATTAACTCTAGGTCAGTGTTTCTCAATCTTCCTAATTCCATGACCCTTTAATATAGTTCCTCATGCTGTGGTGACCCTCAACTATAAAATTATTTTTGCTGCTACTTCATAAATTTTATTACTGTTGTGAATCATCATGCACATATTTGATATGCAGGATATATTTTCATTGTTACAAATTGAACATAAAGCATAGTGATTAATCACACAAACAATATGTAATCATATGCTGTGAAATATTTATTTCTAATTACAAATAAGTGAAATTTTGTCTTCAAGCATGGTGAAGCATAGATAGCTGTCTTCATTCAGGGTACATGTATGTGGGCAGGTCTGCATGTGGATGGTCATGCCTGGAGACAAATAGAGGAGTGGTGTCTGGGTTTCTAAGACCATTAAAAATATGTGTTTTCCTATGGTCTTAGGTGAACCTTGTGAGAGAGTCATCTGAACTGCCCCCCACCCCCAAAGTGTCATGGCTCACAGATTGAGAACTGCTATTCTAGGGGGTAGAAGATGCTATGTAAGATGGCTGAATACAAGGTCACTTTTATGCTTCTTAAAATTGGAAATGACTAAACAGAAGATAATATTAGAGAGTCCTGGAGGCACACTAGATTTCCACTCAACTGCTAACTCTACTGAGTAGAAACAACCAGCCATGTTGAGGAAGAGAGATTCTACCCTCAAGATTTAGAATTCTGCTCTTTCCAGTTGGGTCATTATGAGTTGGAATAGATTGATAGCATTGAATTTTTTTGTTTTTTTTGTCAGATAACGTTTATCAGTTATTTAACAGAAAGTAGTCAGGAGCCCTGGTGGTTTAGTGGCAGTTCAAAACCACCAGCTGCTCCTCAGGAAAAATATGAGCTTTCTACTCTTGTAAACAGTTGCAGCCTCACAGTCACAAGGGCAGTTCACCATGTCCTCTGGGATCGCTATTAATTTGATGACAGTGAACTTGGCTTTGATTTGAGCCATTCTAATGACCATTTTGGGAAGGCCTTTCTTAAAAGTCAATGCACCATATTGTTTCTCTCATGAAGTAACACACTGTTGCAAGATGGAACTTCATGTAAATATTAGACGTGTAAAAACTGAGTATAAAATTGATTTACAAAACTTTGTTCTTATTATAATGCACCTGTTTTCTTAAATCTTTCAAAAGAACCTTCCTTGATCTGACATCTGTCTTTAGTAACTACCATTCAAAAATAAGGTTGTCTTACTTTGTTTGGGTTGGTGCACACACAACATGAGTCAAACTAAGCTCTTCCAAGATGAAGATGCTAAACTCCTCACCATTAATATTACTTAAAGAAATATAACAACTATCCATCTGTCAGATAATCATATGCTACACTAAACAGGGAATGGCAAATTGAAGACAACCAACATGGCTTTCATGGCCAAAACAAACATTTCAAGATCTGTCCTGAGGTTCACCTTTGTCAGTGACAGACATGCACCTGGAGACATGCACCTATGAGGAAGACTTACGAATATGACAGCTATCCAAATATGTGTTCCAAACACTAATACCAAAGATGAAAAAAATGAAAATTTTAATCAATTGCTGCAATCTAAAATCTATCAAACATGTAGCAAATATGCATGATAATTAGTGATTATCAAAAAGTGAGAATTGGAAACAAAGATGAAGATTTACATTGGAAAATATGACCTTGGGTGAATAAAACCTGACATAGCATGATGCACTATTGCTTGTGAATATACTTTTTGAACAACATGAATAGAAAATATATACATCAATGCTACCAGATGCAATATACAGAATTCCTATAAACTACATCTGTGGAAGATGATGGGAGAACTCAAAGCATGACCTGAGGATTCCTTCATAACATTAATGACAAGTTCAAACTGAAGTTGGAAGAAATTAAAGCAAGTCCATGAGAGTCAAAAGACCATCTTGTATATAACTCCTGTATTTGGAGACCATTTCAAGAATAGACTTGACACACTGAAATAGTGACTGGTTAAGTTATTGGGTGTTATCAATGAAATGGCAAATGATGAAAGGAAAACACATTGAAAAGACAAGAAGTAAAAAAAAAAAAACTAAGAATCATGTCAGGAAGACTCTGAAACATATTCTTGCATCCAGAGCAGCTAGAATGAATGAAATAAATGACAAAGGAGATAAAGGGAAATTTTAGAAGGGCACCTTGAGAAGACAAAATACACAGTCCTATAATGAAATGTGCAGATATGAAGTTAAAAAACCAAAAGGATGCAACACAGTCTGCATTCCACAAGCTGAACAACCTTTAAAACAAGCAAACAAGCTAGCAAACAACAACCCCCAAGTCCTAAGTTACAACAGTAGTTCAAGAGCAAAGTATGGAATGATGGCAGCTGGCTAGAAGTGGGAGGAGTCTATGATGAGCCATCTTGCATCACTGGTAATTGAGGGGTAGATATATCAAAAGGCATGCAGGATGAACAGGGATAGAAAGGAGAATGCAACTGTTCCCAGAAGTGAACATAGCTTTTACAGAGGATGCTTGCATATGAGCATATAACTTTCTGCTCAATACCATGGTCCCAGGGAATATCTAGTCTCAGGGGATATCTAAGTCAATGAGCATAACATAAGCCACAAAGACAATGCTCTAAATGCTATTTTAAAAATCATTTTTATTGGGGTTTCTTACAGGTTATCACAGTCCATACATACATACAGTGTGTCAAGCACATTTGTGCATATGTTGTCATCATCATTTTCAAGATATTTTATTTCTGTTTGAGCCCTTGGTATCAGCTCAGTTTCTTCCCCCCCACCTTCCCGCCCTAGAATCTTTAAAGCATGTGAACATCTCTCTAAGGGACAAACATTGGGTTCTCTCTGTCCAGAGGAAAGAAGAGTCATGCAAATCAAAGATACCTGAAAGCAATTAGTCTGCTACATTACCGGTCTATGAGGACATAAGTCTTCACAACCTTGACCACAGAACTAGATGGTGCCAAGCTACCATGGCTAATCTTTCAAAAGGGAAATATAATAAAAGGCCCTAGATAGAGAGGAAGGAATATCTGGAATCAAACTTAATATACAAAAAATACAGACTTATTGGTTGGGGAAACTGGAGGAGAAACCATAGTGAGTGTAGTCATTAATCATACTTCAGCTCTGGAAATGGAAATACCCCCATGGCTCAAGTTCAAGCTAAGTAACAGCTAGGTCAATAAAGTGCATGATAACACTAGTGAGCTGCCCATGCACAGAAAAATCCACCGCTTGAGATACAAATAGTAGCACTGAAATAGTAGTAGAGGCCAGAAATAAGAAGGGTGAGGAAAAGTGAGGCATGAAAACTGGAAATATTGGAAGGAAGTTGGATGAGTGATGCCTCATTCTAAGGGTTTGTGGCAGTCATGTGCTTATGTTAATTTTATGATTGAAATGTAGGGGTGGAGTGTAGCCTGTTAATCTGGAGATAGCCAATGAGTAGTCAATGAGGCCTCTCTGTGGACATGGCTTTCACCTGAGACTCCTGGGAAACCTTGTGATATTTCTCTCGTGAAGATGAGAAGCTATCTTTCCCAGTTGTTGGGAGTTAGTTTCAGAGACGATTGATCACAGACAAGGCAAGATGGCAGCGTTTGAGAAGCTGGAGGAGCTGGTGGAGAGACCACACAGCTTTGCCCTGATGGAGCCAGACCTCTGAAGCTGGGGTGGCCAGATGGAGACCTCTGCCAGCGATGAGTTGCTTCTGCTGTTGATGGACCCTGAGCCCTGGAGGTGAGGTGCCTTGCCAGCACTGGGATTCTGCACCTACTGACCTGTGACTTCGTGAGTTGGAAGAAGACTTTATAGACTGATTTCGGGCATATGGGTTAATTTCGGACTTATGACTTTGAACTGGACCTGCCTGGGATGCTTTCTCCATGTCCCATTCCTTTTGTATATAAACACTTTCCTTATATTGAATGCATGTCCTTGAATTTGTTCCTCTAGTCTACCCAGACTAACACAGGGTTGAAATATACACATGAAGCAAAATGAGTAAGAAGAAGATAGAAGGAATGTGCAGATTCACTGTAGCAGAAAGAATTGGGAGATGTTTAAATATTTCAGGGGATAGCATATGATCAGTGGTATTGAAGGAAGAGGTCCATGTGGCACTGAAAAGATTGATGAATAAATAAAGCTCCAGGAATTATTGCTAAAAAAGTTGGAAATGAGCCATATTTGTAGTTATCTTGAAGAAAACCAACACAATAGAAAATGCTGAGATTATTGAAAATATCACAAATTATCATTTGCTTCTTTTATCACAAACTTCTTATGTGAGTAGATTGTGCTAAAGAGACTCCAAAAATGGTTGCAAAAGTACATCAACATGGAACTGACAGAGATTGAAGCCATATTCAGAAAAGGTAAGCTAGAGGGTAAACTAGAGTGGAATATTTTAATATCGCTCTTCTATCCATGTCTCTAACACCTACCAGATTGCTGAGAGGGACTATGAAAATATAGTGTGTGTAACACTGATACATCAGCTGACATGGTCAGCTTTTGCTACCAGCTCCTATCTATGAGGATGAACCATCTTTGAAGCAGGAGGAGAAAGCCCTACACCATTGGAAGTGTGCCTTCTAGACTATCTGAAGTGTCAGAGATTGAGACTAGAAGCACTGCAGATGGTGGCATGGAGACACAGAGAAGCAATATGTGTTGTCAGGTTATCCTCTGCTGGTCTGTCCCACGTCTATGATGCTATGAGACAGAGCAAAAGAATCCGATGTGTGAACTACTCCAGAAAGCTAATATATTTATATGTATCTTAAGTAGATGTAAATACACATGTGAGAATACATGCTTGTGAGTGTAGTCCCACAATCTCTCCACACTTGCTAAAGCTGGGTCTAGCCATGCATTCTCTCAAAGATCATCTTTATTGCAGGACTGAGTTTATAACAATATTTTCCTCTGTTAGCTGTAACTCTCACACTCCTCTCAGCATCTTCTCCTGACTCTTTTTACCTCCCTCTTATAGATTGCCTTCTTCTCCCAAGTTAATGCTGATCTACCTTATAACTAATAATTGACCTTCCTTTTTCCCTTCTACCTCAGTAAGCTTCAGAGAATATTTTAGCATGAAAACTTTTTCTTGACTTCTTTTAGCAATTTTCATATGCATATTTGTCCATTAGTGATTGATTTATTTCATTCAGCATTACCTCCATGTTTATGCATGTTATGTTGTTTCACAGTTTCATCATTATTCTGTAATATTGTGCAGTTTTCAATTGTGACATGTGTGCCATGGTGTCTTTATTCTTTGCTTTATTAATGGGCATTTAGGTTATTTTCCATCTTTTTGCTATTTCCAATAGGGCTATGATAAACTTGTGTGTGCATAAAACAGACAAACAAAAACTGGGCTGGCTCATCAACAAGACAGAGGTTAAGGAACCATGTGGCAGAGAGACTATGTGCCATAGAAAGACTCGCTCCACAGAAAATACAAAATTATTTGCTAAGTAAGGAAGATTGGAAGTACTTGCTGATGAAGATCATAGATTGTAACCTGAAGTATGGTTAGTATGTAGATTATAAATCAGGGTCAAGAAAATAAACATTCTCACCACTTGGCCAGTTGAAATGGAAACTCTCAAGGCTTTCATCTTGCTTAGATGCACAAACCATTTTCTTATAAGCGGTTGTCAAGTGATGAAAGTATGCATTGTATTGGGTAAATCTGCACAATAAAGATCTCTTTAGAGTGTTGAAAAGCAAGGATGTTACTCTAAGGACTAAAGTGCCCCTGATCCACTCTAAGGTATGTTCAAATGACTCAAAACTTGTTAAAGCTGGGCATTGACTAAGGAAAACTGAAGAAAAACTAAGCCTTTGAACTATGGTTTTGGCAGAGTATTCAAAGGACAGTACACAGAGAACACACTGATCTGTTGTATATGAAGTAATCAATAACATGCACCTTAGAAGCAAGACTGATGAGACCAAGTCTTACATACTTCTGACATGTCCTGTAAAAGGATATCATGTTGGGCAAAACAGCAGGGCAGCAAAGATAAAGAAATAAATAAATGAATGGAAGGGCCCAGGCAAGATGGATTGATACTGTGGCTGCAGCAATGTGCTCAAATATAAGAACAATTCCATAAGAATAATCTGGAATCAGGCAGTGTTTCTTTGTCACTTTGTCACTCTTAAGGTCACTAAGAGTCAGAACTAATTCGAAGACACCATGTCTTAGATATCCCCAGGAAATGTACACTATGAAATGAGTGATTACAAACTCAAAGGCTGGTGGTATGAATTTAGCTGAAATTGCTTTAGGGGTAAAAGAAGTTGCAATGGTGTGATTTTTAAAGAAAGCGTAATTCCCCATGGTTTAACCCATTGGCATCTAATAATTTTGCCTTAGCATGAATATATCTGGAAAGACTTATTTTCTATAAGCCCACGTTCACTGGTTCTTGGGATGAGGACTGACAGACATAAATGTTTGTATGACACAACTTAACTCTCACAGTGGATATATGAGAGGGAAAGTAGATCCTCTATCCACAATCTGAAGAGGGTAGAGCTTCTGCAGGTAAAAAACAAAACACTCAGTAAGTAAAGTAACTGAGAATTGAAAGCATGCCATTGGCTTTCCAGTGCAGGTGGCCTGTGCTGCAATGAAGCTCCGCATGCTTGCTGAGCCCCAATGCGCATTGCTGAGTGGGTTACAGGTCCATTCACTGCCAGGCTGCATTCTGCCCACTCTGTTCCGTTTTCTGAGAAACCACTGTTTAGGTGTCATAGTGTCCTTCCTTCTTGCTATTTTATTCTCTCTAGTTTGAGGGTCTTGGAGAGGGCATGTTCAACTTCACATGCTCAAAGTTCTTTGAAATATGTTCTTTTGCACTCCAATGTTCATTTGATATCTGTGGATCTGCTAAAGGAAGAATATATAAGTCCCTTCCCCCTTCCACCTGGCAAGAACAGCAACAAAATGGAAAAAAAAAACTCTGCTGGGAAAAGCTTTCATAACATGCATTTTCCTGCTAAGGGAACATCTAGCAAGACACTCTGAGTTAGTGCACGCAGGGGTGTAACCTGGGAAAGTTCTCTCTGGTCATGGTGAATTTTTCGGTAAAAGCAGTTTTATCCAAACCTTGTGTGTTTTTGTGATGAAAAAAATATAAAAGAATGATGAGCTGATCTGAGATTTTGCTTCCCACTTGTGAAAGATGCCACAGAGATTTACAAGGAGAATTCAATGGGAAAAACTCAAGGGTACCAGTGGTTTTCTCTTATCCCAAAAGGTGAAATGTTACCTGATGACAAACCTTATTCTAGATGTCCATCAGCTTACCTAACTTATGAAAATGTCAACAAATTTATGCACTTTTGCTGGAAGACTGATGATGACGGACCATTGAAGAGATGGGGAAGTTATCTGGACTACTTTGGAATTCGGTTTAGTGAATTTTAATGGAAGATTTGGGAATGAGAAGGGTTGTTGACTTGGGTTCTGACTGACCGGGACAAAGAGGGTTTACTGGAAACATGTCATGATTTGAAAGAATAGCTCCAAAATGACCCAGATGCCTCCCCGACCCCATTACTGTTAAGGAGACATGGTCCTATTCTTAGGATCCTGAAAGCAAGCATCAATCTAGTCAGGGGAAGATGCCATCATCTCCCTCCAAAAAGCTTATCAAGCGAAATAAAAACAAAAAACAAACAAAACAAACAAAAACGATGCTCACTTGATACTTGATATGAGGGGGATAGTGCAGTAAGTGTCCCACCAGGTTAGACTATTAATCAAACTTCCTATATAGAGGTTTGGAAATGATGTCCCGTACGTAATAGTATGCAACAAAAAGGCCTGATTTGTGGCAGACAGGGAACTGGTTTTGCCACCACACAATGGACCTGCTCACGCAGCCATCTCAGTGCACCTGTTTTTAGCCCCAAACAGCATGTCTCTCTTGCTCTATGCATGTTTCTTGCCTGACTTCTCGCCAGGTGACTTTGGTTTGTCTCCTCAAAGGAAGAGGTGCATGAAATACATCAATTTGATCACACAGAAGAGATGACAATAAACACAAGGGCGGTACTGTCAGCTATCCAAAGAGATGAGTTTTAAAAATGTTACCGAGAGTGGATTCAAAGATTTGACAAACTCATTAAGTATAATGGACACTACGTTGAAGATGTTCAGGTTGTTTTGTTAAAAAAAATACTAAAATACATAGCTCTTAGGGAAAAATTGCATTTTGGGGGGATTACCCCTCATACTTTATAGTGAATTAGGAAAGAAGAAGAAAAAGAAGAGGAGGAACAGGAAGGAGAAGGAAGAAGAAGAAATACATTACATTAGGTGGAAAGAATGAGAAATAGCCAATACACATTTCTTCATTTAGTGAATTAGGAAAGAAGAAGAAAAAGAAGAGGAGGAACAGGAAGGAGAAGGAAGAAGAAGAAATACATTACATTAGGTGGAAAGAATGAGAAATAGCCAATACACATTTCTTCATTTGAAGTGCTTTGGCAAATTGTTTAGATCTTTAGCAAACAAAGTCAGGGTAAAACCCAATAGAAAAAAAACAGAGTGATCTCTAGACAACCAAGCTGGTCCCCTGGCTAAACGGCTATGGCCCAGAATGGGATACTTTGTAACCCGTAGCTGAAAATTAATCTGAAATAATGTCAAGGACAGAGTCACCAAGGGGAATTTTAAAGTATATTTAGATGCACACTGCAATTGAACTACTAATGTTGGGTAAATGAGTGAGTAAAACAAATTACACAATTCGTTATTGGCTTGAAAGATTTGGAGAGAAAAGCCTCCCATTTGAAGAACACTTTGGGGCTTTTCCTTCCACAAGAAACATGTTTCATGTCATCCAGACACTAAGTAGATTTCTTTCACAAAAACTGTTACATTATCTGGGTAAACATGTCAATCAAAGAGTACAACTAGCAATTTACAGCAATGATGCTAGATTTAACATCTACAGAGCAAGACTCCAGTGGGAAATAGTGTTTTTTATTTACCTCTTTGTTATGAGAACATTTTTAAAAGATATATATTTATATACATGGGGTTTTGAAAAGAGAGTATTTATGTTGTAACCAAAACAAATCTTTAAAACTTTGGAAGCCTCTTTATTGAATTCCTTTCTCTTTTCAGTTTAAGACATGATTTCTCCAAAACACTACTTACAAGACTTTTTAGTGTATTCCTGAACAAACACTGTTGTCTTAAAATGGAACTATGGGAGAGTGGTAACATGGTATTTCGTTCTGTTGGCATGCCAGCGGTTTGATCATTACTTATTAATTTTCTGATTTTCATGAGATTTTTCTCAAACTTAATATTCTATTAAGGTAGCATCTGTTAGAGGAATTATCTTAGTTTTTAAAAGCAAATTTTAGCTGATTACCATGAATCTACATAATTAGAATTATGTCTAATTATGTAGTGTAAATACATGTAATATATTTATAACATATAATGACATAATTATGATTCACAATAATGTTGAAAATCTCCTCCTAAAAAATAGTAAGAAAAAGATGCTGCACACTCCCTCCACAATTTATTAGGAACTTTACAATGTATATTTTCATCTGACTTCTGATATGAAGTTTGGTAAGAAAATATAATTTAAGCACATTTTGAAGCTATTCCCCTAAAAGACTACTATTAAACCATCACCAGTTTTCATAGCTACAGATATCTTGCAACCCAGTCAAGAATTACATATCTCAAAAAAATAATTCCAGAATGCCAATAGTTCCAATACACCCTAAAACCTAGATATTAGAGAGAAAAAGCAAATACAATGTCTTTTTGCTTTCAGTTAAAAGAACATGGAAATGTTAAAACATCGCAATTTAGAGTGAATGTTTGGACACATACTGGAATGATGAGGACTCTGACCTATATATGTGTGCATTTTACATATAATTTGTAGAATGTGAAATCTACATTTCAAAGTTATAGGGCAGAATTCACTTTTCATTCAATTCACAAAATTGCTATATACATGATATGTTAGAGCAGAGAGATGGGCTTCTTTTTTTTGGTCAATGTCAAGTAATAAATATCTTAGTCTATGAAACTCAAATCTTCTCTGTTAGAGACACTCACCTCAAAGCAACCATGTACTCAACCAAGTGAGTGGGCTTCCCTGGGTCCCATAAAGCTGCTGGTTCAGAATGTACGCTGCGTCCCTGTTACTGTAAGATGCCTGTGCTCTGACCCCCAGACTTATCTTTCTATCACCTTCGACGATGGTTGTGTTCTCAGCAAACATATTCAGTTTTCTCGCTTGAAAAAAATGTGTTGATAATCATTATCACCTTATAAGGTTTTGACAATGTTCAGAAAAGTGATTTATGTCAGATGTTTATTAAAGTAGGAGCAATGTGAAGCAGGAAGGCCCTGGTAGACTGCTAACCTCAAGCTCAGCAGGGTCAAGCCACCAGGTGTTCCTTGCTCTTTGGAAAAGGAATGAGGCTTTCGAAGCCCTTAAGAGTCATAAATCCACAGGGACCCTTTTCTAAAGGGCCACTCTTGGTGGGAATCAACTCGATGGCAGTGAATATTTGAGGAGAAATAAAATAAATACAAAATAAAATGAATGACATTTTAGGCATGTATAGAAAATATGTGTACCAAATAGTTGGTACTCAACATTTATTTTCAAATTTTGATATAAAGATTGTGCATGTTAAAGCATCAGAAGTATTGACTTGGTAGCTTAGGCATGTATAGAAAATATGTGTACCAAATAGTTGGTACTCAACATTTATTTTCAAATTTTGATATAAAGATTGTGCATGTTAAAGCATCAGAAGTACTGACTTGGTAGCTAAAGCATTAATATTCACACAGATAAACTAATTTTTTCAAAGTGGAAAACAACACAATGCCTCAATAAATCTTACCTGACAAAAGGTATAAAATATATAAATGTACTAAATAAATTATGTGTACTAAGGTAATAAACTTCATAGACATAAAATATGTACATACAATTATATGAAAAGTATACAGAAACCATAAATATTCAGTCAAATTAGAAATAATCATTCACTGTGTGTGGTCATCATGAGCCCACACCAGCGGTCTTCTGTTGGTCTGCCCATCTTTCTAGATTGTTTCCTTGTTCCTTTTCCTACCCATTGCTTTCTTCCTTTCTCCCCCCTCCCATCTGTCTTCCTTCTTTCTTTTGACAATGCAGTGAGAGATACAGAGCAATAGCAACAATGAGATACACTATTCTAATAATACATGCCTTATCACATATCAAATTTTTATGGAAAATTCTACAAGAGTTCTAAACTCTAAAAGAGGTTTTACAAATTTTGGGATAGCTCTTAAGAGATATTTCCAAGACTGAAAGCGCAAGAAAGCGCAAACATTTTTAAGTTTGGGGTTTGTGTTTGCATATATTGTATTTCAAAAAGGCTTCTCATGCTATTATGCAGATCTTATTTGTCAAATACAGTTCTCTAGATGACAACACTTTTTTGGAGTGAGGCAGGTAATTTTGCTATCAATTTATCAAAAGTTTCCGAAGTTCATATAACCAATATCAAAAGCAATGTCAGTAGGACAAGTGAGTATCTATCATTTAAAAATACCAATCCTACTTCCCACAACCAAGCTTGTGTTTACAAAAAGGTATGGTAAATAAGTCTGCAATATTGGAAAACACAGTTCACAAATCATTGATAAGAAAATCCCCTAACGCATCAGGGAGGTTTTAACAAAAATGTTTGTAATTTTGATAAATGTAAAAGAATAGAGTTTGTGGTAGAGAAATAATTCCTTAAATATCAGGAAACTAGGTCCAGAAAAATAATTAAACTTAGGCAAATTAATTGACCCTGAATCATATGTTTCTCATTTCTTAAACTTAGGAGGTCTTCATAGATTCTAAAATCAATGGGACCATGCAGATATATATTGCACATGGGATCCCTATGAGTCTGCAATTCTGACTGTACCTCAAAACAAGATCAGACAGCAAAATTCACGCCCCCTGGTGGGCGCTGCAGCAATCCAGGGGGGCGGTGATGGCCACAAGTTCATTTGGGGGCTTTGAATAACTTATAAGGGGGCGGTGAAAGGATAAAAGAATAGTAGATTTAGAAAAATTGATTTATGCATTCCGCTCATAGTGCTTAATTTTTCTTTGAACAACGTACTGGACGTTGGCTGCTTCCCACATACTCCCTCACTTGCGTTGAGGTCTGTGCAAGCGCGCACTGCGACTGTTCACGTGGCGCCGCTGCATTGCCGTTCCAAATCACGTGAGCTCTGTGAGCATTGCTGGGGGCAACTGCCACTCGTGCCATTGGCCGATCGCAATGCCAAAGTCTGGAACAGCAACAGTAGCACTGGCTACTGGCACTACGACCAGCTGATTTTGGAACATGCTATGAATCAGGAGACTACGCGTAATTTTTATGTGTAATATAATTCTAAGGTAGATCGTTGTGATAGTGTGACAAGTTAAAGTTAATTAACAAATAGTGCGACTATAATTGGTGAGTATGATTGATTTATTTTGTAATAACTATATGCGCTTTACAATTAATAATATCATGTTTATTTATTTCTTCAGTATTTATTTTAGTTTGTTTTTTAAAAAAATATTTCGGGCTGAGCCCCGGTGGCGTAAGTGGTTGAGTTCAGGACTGCGGCCTGAGGGCTTGGTGGTTCAAATCCAGCGGCGGCTCTCAGGAGCAGCACTGGGTAGTGCCCACGACCACCAGAGGCAGTGATGCCCATCCCCCCCCCCCAAAATAAAAACAGACAGACAAACAAAAAATATTACAAATATTATCAGGAAATATTAATTAACAGTTGAAACTGTTAGAAACTATCTTACTATATTTACTTATAACATATATCTATAGAGTTTCTATTTTTAAATGAGAATGAAAAGATCTTTATAATTTGACTTGCCCCAAATTTATTTTGCAATACTGTATATCTTTCTGTTTATTTGCTGGTAAATAAAATTAAAAGAAAATAATTTCCAGGGGGCGTTAAGTCATATTTTTTCTGGAAAGGGCCAAATAAGTTTGGGAACCACTGTCCTAGATCAAAGTAGCCTTTTTGAGTAGCACTGCTGTTAATGATGAACAGAATGCCTTTTGAGTTCAGAAATGTTAAGGAACAACGAACTAGATCATCCAATTCCCTTCATCTGTTCGGTAATTGATATTTCCTGTCTATTTTAAAAGTTTGTCCTATATATTCTTCCAGTCTTTTTGTCCCCATAAAGGCATTACGCTAGCTTCTTCCCATTTGTCCCTGGTTGACTTGTCTGGAGAGACACTGCTTGTGACTTGTCTGGAGAGACACTGCTGCACCAGTCATTGGGACACCTGGTTGCACATGGGCCCTAGGAGTGGGAACAAGCTCATTGGGCCCTGGCAACAACAAAGAATCTTCCTCCTCTCCCTGTGTCCCCCCAATAGGCATGGAAGTGCCTATTTTTTAATGTGAACACTGTATGAAAATACAACTGGCCAAGTTGGTGAAGAATGTATGCTAACCCTTCAGACATGTTTGAGATGGATCAATGCAAGCCCCAAAGTAGAACTCTAAAGAGAATGAGGAAAGCAAGAATGCCTCACATTATTGAGGTTCTAAAAGAAAATTTCTGTTTGGCAACTTGTCTTCCTCATTTTTTCCTTGTGTCTGGTACTCCCCGATGCAGAGTAATTTTCAGCGTCTCTTCTGACATCCCCATGGATCTTTCATTCTTACGTGGTGTCCATTTATGACCTTATGCTTTCTTCATGAATGATGTTCTTATTGTCATCCCATAGCTCACCAGGGCTTCTGTTCTTAGAGGTTAATGTGTCAAGTCTTTGACACATTAAGATGTTCTCGAAATTCAGGTAAGAGAGATTCATGGTCATATGTTGGTTCTCTTGGATGTGTTGGAATTTTTTTTCAGCTTCAACCTGAACTTACATATGATGGTTGGTTTTGTAGCCTGATTTTAGCTGATGATCTGAGATTCTTTTCTGACTTCTCACAAATGTAATCCATTTTATTTCTTTGGATTTCACCTGCAGAAGTCTCTGTGTACCTTTGGTTTTTCTGGTTGCTGAAAAAAGGTCTTTAAAGTTGTTAGTCTTGCATCATATTTTTTCAGGTGGCCCATGTTAGGGAGACTTGAAAAAATTATGTACCTCTTTTTGTGGAAGTTAAAAATAAAAAGCCTGTTAAAAATAAAAAGCCTAACTCAGCAAGCCTCCAGCATGCTTGGGTGTGGAGTGACCCTGTGCCTTCCTTCAGTGCTTGCAAGAACAGAGTTGACATAGTTTGAGGCCTTGCTCTGCACCAGCTCCAGAGTGAGGTCATAGACATTTCAGACGAGGAAAAAAAATAAAAAGATTTGTTCATTTTCAAAAAAAATAAATAAATGAAAATAAAAAGCCTAACAACTAGGAAAACCCAGTGCTTAGTCTTATATCATTTTATCATGTGATTTGTGCCATCTTTTCTTACCATGGCCACATTTTCAAACTCCTGTTCCTTGCTCTGTTTCCAACTTTTGCATCCCACTCACCACTTTATGCATTGCATAAAAATCTTTGTTTTGACAACTTTCAGTTTTTCTAGATTCACACTCCATATATTCCAACTTCCATTTATTAACTTATGTTTGAATCTATTTCCTTTCATTTTGAGTTTTACTCTATTATAAAGCGAGTGTTCTGAAGGCTTTCCACCTACAGGCTGGCCCCATTGATGTCATTATGGTCGACTCCACTTTGATAAGACAGTTTTTTCTCAGTCATATTTTGACTACCAATTTGATGGGCCCGCCTTCTGTCACTATCTTCAATAATGTTCCGTTTCTTTTCATGAGGTTGTCAATACCTGACAATGTTTTGATTCTGTCTGCACGGTTGTCAGTGGCTTCTTCTACAGAGTGGACAGCCTATTCATTCTTTAAACTGTGCTCTTAGTCTGGAAGCTCTGCTGAAACATGTTCACTTTGGCTGACTCTCGGGACATTTGAAATGCCAGTGGGATCACTTCCAGAAACAGAGCAACACAGAAGACACCACAGTATGACAAACTGACAAGACAAGTGGTAAAGAAAGACACTTTAGCAAAGTGGAATCTTTTAGTTGTTCAATATTTACCCTTGGAAATCTCTTTTGTAAAAGCTATTTTTAGACGGTGAGGGCCAGCCTTTCAGTTATTGTGGCTGCTGTTAGTGTCAGTCATTCTGTGAACTAGCAGCAGTGGCACTGTTGGAACTAAGAATTTTGGTTCATACCCCAGTCCTAATGCTATGGAGTCGCTATCTAACAAGATGCCCTGAATCAACAGTATTACCAACTGGATGTTAAAATTGTGGTTGATATACCAGATGGTCAGTGATTTTCCCATATTTAGATGGAATGCATGAACAATATTGCCTTCACAAAGAAAATGACAAGATAGAGGCTTTCAACCCACAATCAGTTGAACTTTTTATATGAATGTATAATACTTCTGGCCAGCTCTGTTCTTTCTGGACTTTCAAATGCTACACACCCCTCAGATAGCAGAACATATTGAAATTAATATATAAATTTTGTAAGCAGTACTCAGCTCCTTCCACACTAAATCTTCTTTCTGGGTTGCTTTTTATGCCTATATGCTTTTATTTCCTAAGGATTTGGGTTAGCCCCCAAATCTTTTTAAGCCATTATGGTGTAATTAATTTTTGCCTTCTGAGTGGATGCTGCTCCCCCATATCCTATGGTTGTTTGTATGCCTGCTTCCATGACAGCTTCACTATCGTTGTTCTGTTTAAGTTCATTGTTGCAGTCGCTCTGTTAATCTAGCTCAAAGACTTGAAGACAGGATTCTTCCTATCTTTTGCTGACTCACTATTTCACTAAATATGTTTTCTTTTTCCAGGGACTGGCCTCTCCTGATAATAGGTCCAATGTATATAAGATACATTTTTGTCATCTTTGCTCCTAAGGAACATTATTACTATAATTCTTCCAAGACAGATTGGTTTGTTTGTTCTTTGGGAATCCATGATGACTAAATATTCTTCCCCAAGATAATTATTCAGAGGTATGCTTTCTCCAGTGGAGTAATTGCATAGGAGGAGATTGCAAATAGCATAGCTTGGGTGAGACTCATATTAGTCCTCAAAGTGGCATCTGTGCTCTTCAACACTTTAATGAGACTTGTAGCAGGTTTTCCCAGTGGAACAAATCTTGTAACAATTCTGTGGGCAATGGTTGTATATCCACACAATGAAATCCATGAGGGCTTGAATCTTTCCTCTAGTGTGTTGTCGACTGTTCCAGTTGTGAGGATGTGTGTGTCCTTGACACTGATTCTTGGCGACACATTGCCTCCTGCAATGGTTCAATGTCAACCACTTATTGTAGGTACATTGACTCAGCATTCTGATCTTCTTTTGATGCTCTGACAATGTTTACTATCTGGATCATAGAATCCCTCAGTGTTGAAACTAGGAGTTTGATATTTTTTCTTCAGCTCTTTTCCTTTGAGGAATGAATCTGCTGTTCCCTTTTAGTGTTCTAACTCTAGGTCTTTATACATTTCATTACAATACTTTCACTTTGCCCACTCAGGCTGCCTTTGGAATGTTTGGTCCAGGCCTTTTCCTTCATTTCTTACTTCACCAGTCCAAATTCAGGTAAAAAAAATTTCAAACATCCATGATATGTGAAGTACAACCTTGAGTATATTCCACTTAAATTTAATTACCATCTCAAGATTTCATGCATTGAACAGTAAAAATCAAAGACCATAGGAATTGTAGTTTGGCATCAAAAACATCACACATGAGGAGGGAAAGGAGTCATTTAAAAGACTGGCAGGGGAATTAAAAAAAGATCCTCACTCCCGAGGATCTAACAAATGGTAGCTTATGTGGTAGACAAATGATTAGTGTTACAGAGATGCTTGCTAATGTTTTAATAATCAGTACAGATAGATCCATGAAGAGTGGTTTATTCGGAGAAACTAGGGAAGGGACACTGATTATAGAGAGAAAAGGTGGTAAATAAGATTCTATTTGGGTACAGCCATGCTTATTTGTATTTCGTATTTTCTATGTTGTTTTGCATATGGATAGCAGATTTCAGTAGTTATGACAGAGATTGGATGGCCTTCAGCATCTACAAATGCACACTCTGACCATTTCCAGTATGTTTGCTAAACTCTGTGACAGAATTGAACTGGGATCAGCAAAGCTGTTCTATGCTGTCTGACATGATACCAGTGCCAGCGTCCTTGGATGAATAGCTCAGCAAGAATGGCCTAAATTATATAAAGATAGGATTCACTTAAGGAATGAAAAAGCCTTTCAGGAATGGCAAAAGGAACCAGCAGTGTCTCCTTCATGGACTTTCAAACCCAGATTCCTTTTCATAGAACGTTTAATAAAATTTTGATTGTGACCAAAGTTAAACTTACACTTTAATGATCAAAGCACATTCTCCTCCTCAATCCTTGTCCGAGCCACCTGTAATTGAGTCCAATGTGGGAAGGCATTCAGACAGTGTGTTCTGTGAGCTTCGAAACGTCATGGCTCCCTTGCTGTTTTCCCTTCTCTTCTGGTTTGTGCCTGTAAATCTTAAGAACTCTTAGAGGGAAGCAAACACCCTGTGGGACCTCTGCTTCAATTAGACTTCAGTGTTAGAAACGGTCATTTAGGATATCTTGTACTGTTGTATCAGGCAAACCCCTTTAATATTTCACTGATACATTAGACCTCTGTCCTTGAACACATAATTTAAAATTATTGCACAATGCCTTTCCTTTATACACACTGTCCCCAATATCACCTCAGGATATCTTATGAACAATGCCTTGGTAGAACTTTCCCATACATTTCAGCATTTGAGTATACCAAGATATAAAAATAACTGAGGTCTAAGAAAATTGAAAGATGGATGAAAAATGTATATCCTTTGTAGCTGAGCAGGTTATTGTGTTTTGAATATACACAATATGTTTGGTTACCATTACACATAAGCATGATTTTGGTGTTTTCATTGAAAGTTAAATATGGGAAAAAATGGACAACTGTGATTGTTTTGTAGTATTTCAATCTACCTAAGCTGGATTTCACTTTATTTGTTGACACATACATAAATAAATGAATATATGTGTAGATATGTGTGTATGCACACATACAAACATACAGTCCTGGTGATGTACTGGTATAGGGATTAGACATTGAGTTGCAATCTGTGGGGTCATGAGTTCAAAAGCATCAGCAGCTCCGCAGAGGGAAATCTGGGCTATTCTCCCATGAACGGTCTCAGAAACCCACCTGGGGAGTATGAGAAGGGTAGACTCAACAACTGTGTGTGTGTGTGTGTGTGTGTGTTTATGTCTCCCGAGAGAGATCACTGGTCATCAAGTGATTTCTAATAATGGCTATGAACTTTCTGAAGCACATTGGTGGATTTCCAGATCTTTCTTCCAGGTGGTCCCTGGATAAATGCTAATGAGACTGTTTCTGCAATCTAAAGCCATCTGTAATTACGTTCTGAAAGACACAAGACTTTGAATGATCATTATGGCAGCAACACTTTGACAATTAAGTCTTAGCTTCTGTAATCAACGTGTCTATAAGGTATATACAGATATTTTTACATCGAGTGCCATGGATTTTCAGTGTTCCTTTGTCATTCTAAAGAGATCTATTAGTTCTGCTAAATTTCAATCACATAAGCAAACAATTCTGATAACCTAATGACAATTTGTGTAACTTGTCCTTAAAGATATATTGCTCTGCAAAAATGTATTGTGACAATTTCTACATGCATAGGATTCCAATCTGGGTTGAATTTAATCACCTCCGATACACTAATATTCTAATCCCATTGTTGTTGTCATTGATATTATTATTAATAGAACCACCATTTTGCCACGACACTTCAATAAAATTCCTCATGTTGTGGAGACCCCCACCCATACAATTATTTTTGCTACTATTATGAATTGGGTGTCCTCTGTGAAATGGTTATTTTGGCCCCAAATGGGTTGCAACCCACAGGTTGGGAACTGCTGTGTAAATGTGAATGGGACTTTGTTTGGAAACGGTGTCTTTGAATATGCTATTAATTAACACAAGGTAATACTGGAGGAGAGAGGACCTAGATTAGGGTGTCCTTATATAAAAAGAAGATGCAATATAAGGAGACGGAAGCACAGAAGACATGATTATGTGGAGACAGAAGCAGAGGTTAAAGTGATAAGTCTATAGAGCAAGGATTTATCTCAACTAGACACTCCAGGGTAAAGACTCAACCTGTCAATTGGGTCAGGGTCTATGACACCACAAAATCTGTTGTGGTCTTTCCTCTAAGAGGGAGACTTAACAGAGTCAAATTCTCTCTGGCCCTTTGTCTTCTACTACAGCTGGATTTGTCTGTCTGGTTCCTCAGTCTCCAATTGTGCCACCTGACAATCCAAGCAGTCATTAGTAGACTACTGATGACAGCATCATTGACTAACTTTGGATTCATTTACATCTGCATCTACCAGGCTGTGACCTTTCTGCTTCTGCTTCATCATCCTACTTCCTGCTCTTCAGCTGCCAAAACTCAGGAGAATCCTGACCTGATCTGGACTGGACTTACCTAATTCTACAACTGCATAAGCCATGCTTTGGCATAACTCTATTTTGTTTTGTTTATTTACTTGAATTTCAATAGTAACTGTAACAATTAATGCTGTTCTAATAGAGAATCTGAACCACTACCAGTGATGATTAAAATGATTCAGCCCATACTTACTTATGAAAGTTGGTGGAAAACTTCATGTGCAGCTGACTATTTTCTTTGTGTTTGATGATGACCTGTCATCTCTCAGTTATATAAGAGAGGAAGAATACTGGACATGATGAAAGCAAAGGATAACTGATGTGTAAGGAAAAACTAGAATCCATACCTGTAACTGAAACACTAATTTGTTTCTATCTCCAGTGACAATCCCATACTTGCCTCATAGGAGAAGTGCACACCTTCAATGAATGCTTTTTAACTAGGAAATCCATAAGGACTCTCAACAGCTGAGGGACAAGATCTATTAGGAACTGGAGGAGGCACAGATCTGCTGTTGTGCTCAGTAAGCAAAGGAAGTCACCATGCCTATAAATACATGTGTCTAAAGCCTCCCAGAACCTGGTTCCTTGTGTCAGCCCTTGGTGTGCGAAATATATGACTGAGACTTTAGTTGTGCTCTATTTATTTCATATTAATATTTTTAAGGTCAATGCTTACCATAAATGAGGGGTAAAGTAGAGGGTCAGCAAAAAGAGGCAAACCCTCAACAAGAGAGGCTGACTTAGTGCACGCAATAATGAGCTCAAACGGCAATGATTGCGAAGACAGCACAGAACAGGCAATGTTTCATTCTGCTTCCTATCAGGCTGCTATAAGTCTATAAAATAGCATTTTATAACAACAGCAGCACATCGTCTCTATCAGACATTGGACTCTTTCACAGAATGGATGCAAACATTTACGTTTTTATAGAAAAATGTTTAAAAGGAAACGACAGGATGGAGAAAACATTAAGTTTTATCAAATAATAACCCCTGGATTTCTTGATTGCTTGAATGTCTTGTCAAATTTTCAACATGCATATTTAGAGATTTCACAATATTTTTAGGAAACAGGTATTACGTCGTTCTTCAGTAAGGAATTTTCTTTGAGAGTTAAATATATAAGGTGATGGATAAAGATGATTGAAGAGTGTCACAGATATAAATTTAATATTTCCTAATGATTTCTAAGCACTATAGAACCAGAGACAATATCATGATAACACGTATATTTATTATCTTTTAGTATATTAAATACTTTGGATCCCAATTATTTTTATCATTGCTGTTGCCTTTACTGTTATTACTAATAGTACCATTGTTTTGCTTTGACTCTACTGCTACTGAATGCTTTTCCAGACAAAAAATTTCATTAAAAGAGCCATTTGCTATTTACCAGCTGGGTGAAGGTGAGACTGGCCTAAGTTAAAGTCATCTAATTCTTCTAACACACAGTTTATCTTTGACTTTTCTAGCTTTGAGATGAGCGTCATGGTTTCTGGCCCCACAGTAAGCCCCCAAGCATGTGAGGACAATAGCAAAATTGAGTCAGAACCAACCCTTGGTTTCTTTTTTCTCTTCCCCCTGAAACTTGAAAAGTCCTAAGAAGAGGCACTCTAAATGTAGGATTTCAGTTTTTAGAAATCATTTACCTTTCTGTGTCAAGAATTTGCTAAAGAAAGGAAAAGCATTACATGGATGGGGATGCCAATTAACATTAGCAAAGTTGGTTACATAACTGTGAGTCACCTTAATTACTTTAAATGCATATGAGCAGGTCAAAAGTGAAGATGCCAGTGGATCTGGACCCAGGTATCTTCTGTTGCCTGCTTGTATCCACCACTGTTAGAGCTACCGACCTTTTCCTCCCCCTCTCAATGACATGTTACAGTGAATGGAAACGGAAGGATGAATTCAGTCCTAAAATACAGGCATTTATCACCATCCAGACAGGATACAGTCAAACACCTGTATATCATGCCTCCACCATTTTAGGTACTGCTTAGGACAGTTTTTATAGACTGTGGAATGAAGGTCAAGTGGATATTTCAACTTCTTTTATTTTTTGTTTGCTTCTTAACTAGGGTGTGACTAATCTCAGAGCTAGGAGAAGTAACTAATGAATAGGACAGTAATCTGGGGATATAGTGTCCTGCTTTACCTTCTTAATTTCTTGTAAGATTAGGAAATATTTTTACAATAGGTTTTCATGACATATGCTTAGAATATCACAGATTTACCAATGTAATTTTTGTTTGGGGTGTTTTTGTTTGTTTGTTTTGCTAACATGTCTTTTGTTTTTAGCCACACACCAGAGTTGTTTCTAGAGACACCTGGAAGTGGTCCAAAGGGCCTTTTTCTGAAATACGTTCACTTGGTTCATCCATCTGTACAACATATTGCCATGAAGTTTATTCCAATACATAGTGACCTTATAAGACAGAGTACAAGTGCTCTAATCTTTATGAAACAGATTGTCATCATCCAACCATTTTAATCAGTGTACCACCAGTATTCCATATTAAAAATATTGCACACATGTACATTACACTGTTAACATATTTACAATATTATATTTCTAACTATGTATGGCAGTTATACATTTAATTGTCAATTTGAGGATTGAGTAGAGGGGTAGAGTCTAGCCTAACAATCAGATGGGGTTTCTGTGTGGGCATGACCTTCTCCTGAGAATTTTGGGAAACCCTGTATTTCTTCCTTGGTAGCAGGAGACACTTCTTTCTCTTTACTCACTTCCTGGAGGACATTGCAGCTGACAAGAGCAATCAAACTCTTCTAGCCCCCTGAGCTAGAGATGCCATGTGAACCCATACTGATGCAGCCAGAACGTTGAAGGCAGAAATGTCACGTAGAGCCCCCTGCCAGTGTTCGCATATTTACAACACCACTGGATCCGAAGAGTTTCTAACTACTGGCTTGTAATTGTCCTGTATTCAGCATCATTGCATGTGTTTCATGAGTCTGAAGAGGAATCTCATGATTGGTATCGGATATATGGGCTAACATCAGACTTATGGACTTGGACTGAAGTGGGTTGAGATGCATTCTTCATGTACAATTGTCCTTTACATAAAACCCCTCACACACATATGAGTTTCATGGATTTGTTTCTCTGGTCTACATGGACTAACACAGCACACTTGGTTTGACACTCATTCTTTCAGTCAAAGAAGCATGCATTGGATACAGCCCTAAAGTTGTAAATACATCCTTGCCCTCTAATATAGCTAATCCTTAGAATGCAATCCATGGACAAGCAGCATCAGTATCACCTGGGACCTTATCCAAAATGCAGAATCTTAGGCCCTACTCCATATTTCCTGAATCAGAACTACATCACACAAGCTTCCCAGATGCTTTTCACCTATATTAATATTTCAGATGTGTTGGATTCAGAGGGTAGAGGTTCTCAAATACTAGAGTAGATCTGTCCTAACTGGAGGATCTTTGTTTACAATTGCATATCCCTGAGCTCTGGAGATGTAGTGAGTTATGTGTTGACCTGCTAACCACAAGGTTAGCAATTTGAACCCACAAGTACCTCATTGAAAGAAAGATGAACCTCTCTGCTCCCATCACTACTTATTGCCCAGAATCTCACAGGGACAGTTCTCTTCTGTCCCATGGGGTCTCTAAAAATCAGGATCAGCTCGATAGCAGGGAGGTTTGGGCTTGCTCTGGTTAGCTTGAGGTTGGTGTCCAGAAGTCTTCTGGCACTATCTTTGAGGAACCCTCGGCAGTTAGAGGGTAGTAAGGAGCATTTGTGGGTAACAGCTGTTGGAAGGGGCTGTAAGAAGTGAGTTTGCAATCAGTGCACCTTTGGTTTAAAGCGAGTGTGCTCTGTTCCGCTGGCTTGCATACTTTCCTTTGGGGCTCGGAATGGAACAGATAGCTCTCCTAATGGCTGCTCTAACATCGGAGGGGTCAGAGACTTGAATATCTAGTGCAGCAAGAGGTCTTTTTCATAGCTAATGCATATCAAATAATTTAGGCCATTTTTGTGTCTGACAAAATGGATTTTTGACAGAAATGAGGAGGTCTAAACATTAGTCATTACCGAGTGCTAATCATAGAGTATTAAAATACTTGTTTATTATTATTAAGCATCTCTTTCACTTAATTTTCCCCCCTAAAGTAAACTGACTTGCATTTGTATAAAGGGCAGAAGGCAATAATAATGTGCCCACTCCCTAACAAGGCTGGTGTCTGTCCACTAAAATCTAACAAATGAGTTGTGTCCTTATTTTTTTTAACAGATAAACCACTGAGGAAAAGTTAATGATATTCCCAAGGGCAGCTTTATGTAACCAGAACTGAGAGTTGTTGCCGTCCAATTCTATCTCTAGTCTTGTTTTTTTTTTTTCTGAGTCAAGTTAACAAGGAAAAGGTTTTCAGGTAACCCAGATTGCTGTTATTATAAGTGTTTGCTATAGCTGGGGTGAAAGAAAAAGAAGTGCTTGGTGGGAGGAACACATTATCACCCATAAAAAAAGAGCAAGAAAGGATTCCTTTTAGACCTGCATGCTGGATAAAAATGTGAACAGACCCCATCAGCAGCACAGGTCTCTGCATTTGCTAATTTTCAGGCCATCGCATGGAGAGGCTATTCTCGCTGAAAAGCAGGATTTGGTTCGAGGATACTTGTCTAGGCAATCTGAAGTAGTTGTTGAAAAATATTTGGGGGCTTCTGGGCTCAGCATTTTCTTTCAAGAAACCTGTAGACAAATTCACAGCAATATGTAGACACATGTGCAAAAACGTTTACTCCAGGTGTTTACCATAGAGTGATGCACAGCAGTGATAGATGGAAAGCCAAACCTAAATCTGATGAGGTTGGGTGAATATATGGTAAAGATTACCACACACTTGACTAGTGTATAGCCACTAAAATGAGAGAAATAGACAAAATTATTGACATGAAGGTATGCTTAATTACTAAGTTAAAAAAACAACAACAACCAATTTGAAAAACACTATAGAGGAGCCATAGTATGTAAATATATAAATATGTAAAACAGGCATAGTATTGCCAAGTGCGGCTGAGTTGATTCCTGCTCACTCACAGTGCCAGAACAAAGACTGCTCCCTGACTGGCATCCTCCAAGAGTCATGCAAAACTATCTGTAACCACCGTCATTCAAATGGATTGGAATCATGTGGTCTTCGGTCTTCATTACCCAACTTTCACATGCATATGCGATGATTGAAAATACCATGGTTTTCCTCAAACTACAGCCCGCCGGTCACATGCGGCCCACAGAGGACATTTATCCAGCCCACCGAGTACTTTTTTTTGGGGGGGAGGGCGGGGGCATCACTGCTTCTGGTGCTCGTGGACGCTACCCAGTGCTGCTCCTGAGAGCCGCCACTGGGTTTGAACCGCCAAACCTGTGGCCGCAGTCAACCACTTTCGCCACCGGGGCTCAGCCCCCACCAAGTGTTTTTGCCACCGCTGCTGTCCTGCTTAGCAGCTGATTCATCCCAGACCCACAGTGAATTTGTTCATAGTTTTTTGTTTGTTTTAAACCCTTCAAAGGTCCAAAGGACAGTGAACTGGCCCCCTATTTAAAAAGCGTGAGAAACCCTGGTTTAATTGAAGCATACCTTAGTCCTTAAAGTGACATTATTGCCCTTCAAGACTTCACGAAGGTGGTGTGCAGTAGATTTACCTCAAGCAATACATCCTTGGACTTTTCTGACTACTTCTTCCACAAACAGTCCTTCATTGTAAATTCAAGCAAAATGAAAGGTTTGACAACTTCAGTCTTCTCTCTATCATGGTGTTGCCTATTGTTTCGGTTGAGAAGGTCTTATTTTTCTCTAAATGGAATTATAATACACACTGAAGGTTGCAGTCTTTAATCTTCATCAGAAGTACCTTAAGTCCTCATCACAGTGAAGAAGCAAGATTGCATCATCTGCCTATCACAGGCTGTTCATAAGCCTTCTTCAAAATGTGATGCTGCATTTTTCTTCATGTAGTCCAGTTTTTCTGATATTTTGCTTAGCATACAAATGGATTCAGTATGATGAGAGGACATAGCATTGACATCAACCGTTACTGGGTTTAAACCAGAATGTGTTCCCTTTTTCTAGACCTTGTGTGCTATGTACAGGTTTCACAAGAGTAATGAAGTGGTCTGGAATTCGTATTCTTCTCAATACTCTAAAGTTATAAGCCACTCATTCAAATACCTTTGCATTGACAATTAAACAAAGCAAACATCATTCCAATAATGCTTTCCAGCCACCTTCCATCAGATACCAACAATGACCTTATTCCATATCCTCTTCTGAGTCAGGATTGAATTTCTGGCAGCTCCCTCTCAATGATGTCCTGCTGCAACCATGACTGAATTATCCTACTTTTATGTGACACCAATTACATAGATTCTCATTTTATGTGATATCAATCATACAGCTTGATAATTTTTGAATTCTGTTGGTCACCTTTCTTGAGAATGGGCACATATATGGATCTCTCCCTACCAATTGACCAGGTAACTGTCTTCCATATTCCCTGGCCCCGATGAATAAGAGCTTCAAGTCCATATGAGCAATTGATAGTCTATTCCACAGTTAGCTCTTGCCTTTATTTTGGCCACTAATATGGAGCTTCTCTAAAACCTTGTCCTAAAGAAGCAATCGAATTGATTCCTTTGTTTTAAATTTGGCACATTTATATGTATAATCACTAATTATGTTACTGAGAAAAAGTATTTGTAACAAAAAAGGTTTGATCCTACAGAATTCTATTATATGATTTCCAGCTTCATTCTCATTACCAAGGGCATATTTTCTAACCATTGTTCCTTAACTTTTGTTTCTAAATTTTGTACTCTAATTGTCAATAATTATAAATGGAACTTGATTATATATTTGATCCATTTCCGACTAAAATAAATTGTTAGAATTATTCAAGCTCTTAAGTTTGCATCCTCTTGAATTTGTTATTCCTGACATAATTAATCTTGTGATTATCTAATTCAACTTGGCTAATATCTCATCCATTTCAGCTCCCCAATATCTATGATATGTTATCTTTACATATTTCATTTCATTTTCAATGGCATACATTTTTTCTAGATTCATCTTTCAAGCATCCCTTGCTCTCATTCATCATAATTGTTGGCTGTGTTTCTCCCCATTTTCAGTGCTGCCCCATGAGAAAACTGAGATCCCAAAAGCTTGACTCCACCCACCTGATTATGTTAGACACTTCTTTGAGGTGGCGGCACTTATGTGGGCCTATTTTGAAGAACGTACAACCTGAGAGGCCTCAAGTTTCAGAACTATATTTGACACATACTCAACTGCTATTAAAAATGTTTTCAGTGATTAGTATCTCAGAAGTGTACAACTTTTCTTTCTTCGTAGTCTGGCATGTCTGCTGAAAATTGTTCCTCTTGAGTGACCCTGCCAGTGTTTGAAATACTGGTGACATAGATTCCAGCATTACATAAGCAGACAAACAAGTACAGTATGACAAATTGACAGGCATATCCATGCATTGCCAACCAGTCGACTCTGACTCAAGCAGGCACTATGTGTGGAACTACACCCCACACAACTTTCAAAGTTTTGATCTTTAGAAAGTATATTGCTTATCACTTGAGGGTTATTTCCAATTGGGTTGAAACCACCAACCACTTCATTCATGATTGCATGTGTTACTAATATTTGAACCTTCCAGGAATTCTTACATCATGTGAACAGGAAGCAAAGTATGGGAGGATTTGCAATTCAGTATTTGTAACAGCTATCTAAGATGAGGTAGAATTATAAGGAGCATTATATTTGAATTTATTTAATGCCAATACATTTTTAAATCTTTTTTAAAACAATTTTATTGGGGGCTCTTACAGCTATTATAACATTTAGTACACCACCTGTATCAAGCACATTTGCACACATGTTGCCAGATACATTTCCAAACATTTTCCACTTGAACTCTTGGTATAAGCTACTCTTAAAAATAAAAAAGCAGCTCCTCTTTCCCCTCCCCAGATTTTTTTAAATGAATCATTTTATTGGGTACTCATACACCTCCCCTCACAATCCATACATCCATCAATTGTATGCAGATCTCATTTGCACACTTGTTGCCATCATCACTCTCAAAACATCCTCCCTCCACTTAGGCCCCCAGTTACACCTCCCCATATTTCCCTCCCTCCCCAAAAACCTTTAATAATTTAAAAATTGCTATTTTATATCGTACACTGTCCAATGTGTCCCTTCACTCACTTCCCTGTTGGCCATGCTCCAGAGAGGAGGTTATATGTAGATCCCTGAAATTAGTTCCCCCTTTCTACTCTTCCATCCCTCCACCCTCCCAGTATCGTCCTGAGGGAATATCTATCCTAAATTTCCCATGTTTCTGACTCCTGTGTACATCCCTTGTTCTAGTCAGACTTGTCTGATAGAACCGGGAACAAAATATTGGGTATGAGGAAGCATTTGTGAACTAAAGGAAAGATGCATATTCCATTGTTATTACATTGTATTTTAACTGGCTCATCTCCTCTCTGCAACCCCTCTGTAAGAGGATGTTGCTTCACCTATTGATGGGATTTAGGTCACCAATCTGTACTCCCCATTATTTATAATTATATAATTTTAGTTTTTTGATGCCTGACACTGGATCCCTTCAACACCTCGTGGTCATGGAGGCTGGTGTGTTTTTTCCATTTGGGCTTTGTTGCTTCTGAGCTGGATGGCCACTTGTTTACGCAAGCCGTTAAGGCCCCAGGTGCTATAGCTTTTCATAGCCAGGCACCATCAGCTTTCTTCACCACATTTGCTTATGCACACATTTGTCATCAGTGATCCTATCAGGAAAGCAAGCATACAATGTTATGGCTTTTAGTTCTTAAATCCTGATAACTGATCACTTTGACAACTCATGGTCCACATGCTGGTGTGGTTCATCCACGTGGGCTTTGTTGCTTCTGAGCTGGATGGCCACTTGTTTACTCAAGCCTTTAAGACTCCGGATGCTACATCTTTTATAGCCAGGTACCACCAGCTTTCTTCACCACCATTGTTTATGCACATATTTATCTTCAATGATTGATTAGGGAAGGTGGGCATCAAAGTGTTCTTGCATTTAGGAAGTACTTGAGTGGAGGTCCAATGCCCATCTCTAGTTCTACTACTAAGCCTATATGTATAAGTGGTTGATATTTTTCCCCCATAGTCACATATAGATATGCGCACCTATGTACATTCCTGTATTTAGACCTCTATAAATGCTCTTTACTCATAGTTCTTTCCTCTGTTTCCTTTTACTTCCCTCTTGTCCCACTATCATAGTCAGTCTCCACTGGGTTTCAGTATATTCTCTCTGTTACATTACCCTTGATCAATCTCTACTGGATTTCTCTCACCCACCTTGTCTCTAATTTTGGATCAATGGATACCCCCTTATCCCTGGGCTGGTCAACACCATCTCCTTTCTCCCTCCTCCCCTTCTCCCATGGCCCACACTGCGGAACCATTGGTCCCATCGTTTTCACCTCCAGACTATTCATCAGTGTATATTATTTAGATAGACCTGCAAAGGTAACAATATGTATGCAAAAAAGGCTTCCAAAAATGAAGCAACCAAAGAAAATAAAGCAATGATAACAACAACCCCCAATGTCATATATATGTGTATATATATGTAAAAAAGAAATAACAATACAACATATGTAAATAATTCAAGGTCTGTTCATTGACCTCCAGGAGCATCCCCTGGTTGAGTCAGATCGGGTGCCACTACCTGGTCCCAAGGTTTATTGCAGTCATTCCATCTGGATCTCCATGCTCTGTTGCATACCCTTAGTGTTTTTCCCTGGTGTGGTTGTGTCAGACAGGGTGTAATCTTGACCCTGTTTCTCCACTGCTGACCCTGAAAGGCCTTGGGTCAGCAATGGTAGCTGTATTTCATAGTGAGGCTGACCATATGATCCTCTTTGTGCATCAATGCCAATACATTTAAAAAAATATTTCTATGCCATCCTCCTTGGTTTTTGAGAGGATTTTGACTGATGGTAACCTTATCAGGCAGAGTATAAATACTAATAGGCCTTCCAAAATTGTAAATGTTTACACAAGTGTGTTATCACATCTTTCTCACTGAACAGCTGGTGGATTCAAATTAATGACATCTTAGTTAACCATGATGCCACAAGCATTCCTTCTTTTATCATAGTAGGGGAAATATTTTGTAAAGAAAATAGAAAAACTAAAAAATTACAGTCCTAACTTATTTGGTTAATTTTTTCTTTCTTTTTTCAACAGAAGAATGCTCAGAGGTTCATGGATGTCATGGGGTAGGTTCCACAGGTGAGCTCGTTGTTCAATCAGCCAAGATCCACTGGAAAAGTCAAAAAAGAAAAAGTTTGCCTGAATTTCGCTGCCTTCTGCATCTCTCCTGGCATACATTGTGAGAGTCCCTACGGTGGGTACAGGGAGCTAGATGACGTGGAGAAATCAACATCAACAAACTTGGAAGCTCAGCCAGAGATCTAGAAAGGGGAAAACGTGCTGAGCACATTTCTTTCAAATGAGTAATCTGGCAGCTAATTTTTGCACTCACTGTAATTTGTATGCGCCACCTCCTGTCAAAGCTGTCAGCACGGCATTGCTGTAACTGCACTGGTTTGCTAACTGAAATGGTTGGCGTGCATCCAGGTCTTCACCCTGCGAACACTCGCTGCCACCCATGTGTGTTCTTTGGCTGAACCCTATATAGGGGTGATTTCATGAGAAATCGCAGGTGTTTATAAATGTTATTTATATTTAAAGAAATGAGACACTCCTACCCTCCTCTCCACTCCAAAGTATTTCATCCAATAGATATAGCATGCATGGAAAATGTCAGAGAAGAGCCTGTTAGGAGTATGAGGGAGAGGGCCATGTTCCTAGTGGTGAGGGCATCTGTAGTGTGGCAGTCATCCAATCTGGTGTCACTTTGAGGATGAAGAGTGTAGGGGTGGAGTCTAGCCTGCCAATCTGGAGCTAACCAATGAGACCTCTGTGTGGGCGTACCCTTCTGCTGAGAATTCTGGGAGTGGTCATTCCTTTGGAGATGGAGACACTATCTCTCTCTGTTCACTTCCTCGGAGACTCTCTACAGACAACACTCGCTGCCTGAGAGACTCGAGTGACACGGCTGGCTCTCTGAGAAACATCCCTGAGGAGACGTCTTATAGACCTAACCTGATTCAGCAAGAAATCTGGACCTACAGAAACCACGTGGAGACTACCGCCTGTGCTGAGATGCTTACAATATCAAAGGCTTTTTACCCACTGACTTATGATCATCCTGCATTTGGTGTCATTGCATGTGTTTCATGAGTCTGAAGAATTTTGTAGATTGCTGTTGGACATATAACAAATATCGGAGTTTGGGGCTTGATTTGGACCGGGCTGGGATGTTTTCTTCTTTTTCTTTTTTTAATTAAAAAAAAAAATTTATGGGCATCACTGCCCTGGTGGGAGTAGGAGACCCAGCCTTCCTCCTGGAGAGCTGCTGCTGGATTTGAACTGTCAACCCTGTGGGCCACAACCACACACAACCATTATGCCACCGGGGCTCAGCCCTGGGAGGTTTTCTTAATGTACAATTACCCTTTATATAAAATTCTCTCTTTTATACATGTGTATTTATGATATGCTTCTCTAGTCTACCCAGACTAGCACATTTACTAATACTATATTATCAGTAAGTTTGGGATCTTGAGGAAACCATTTAAAATAGTTGATCAGTTTTCTCATTTACGAAATGTCAATCAAAATTTTCACTTTTTCTGCCTCACAGGGTTCTAAATAGAAAATGAGATATTAGTTTATCCCAATATTGCATATGAAATATTTGTATAAATTAAAAAGTCACAATTTCCTAAGGATAATGATCTATTTTTCTGTGTATAACTCATACAACCCTACACAATAGTCCAAGAAATAGACCTGTGACCCTATCCATTACAACATAAAATTGCTGCTCGTTTATGCTGAGTTGACTGTGACTCCTGTTGATCTTATGGATAACAGAATAAAATGCTGCCTGGTCCTTGCCTTTCATGATGATAATTGGCATATTGGAGAGTATTGTTAAATTTATTACACATTGAATCTAAGCACATGGGACTCACTTTTGAACACTATATTTTGCATGATCTATAAGTTTTTCATTTGCAAATTTTCAATGAAATAGATAAGCTGGCCTTTCTTTCTAGTCTGTCTTAATCTGAAAGTTTTGTTGATTGTCACCATAAGAGAACATTTCTAGGATTTGAAACACCTGTGAAGAGTGTCTTGCAATTGTTCTATTTGCCTTAGCTACTCTATTATTAAGAGCAAGTTTCCGAGTCTCTTGTGACATCCATGTAGATCTTTCCTTTCTTTCCTGTCTTTTAATGAACTTTTACTTTCTTTTCATATGATGTTCTTGATGTCATTCCACATTTCATCAGGTCTTCTGTCCTTTGTGTTCAAAGTGGCAAATCTTGAGCTGTCCTAAAAATTCAGGTTAGATATGCTCAAAGTTGTATTCTGACTTAAGCGGATGTACTTTCATTTTTTTTCAGCTTCAACTTGAATCTACAAATAATTAGTTGGTAATCTATTCTACAGTAATCAATTTTTCATTTAATTTGTTTATGTTATATGGAATGGATCACCTCTGTATCACTTTTTGTGTTGCTTAAAAAAGGCACTTGCAATGAAGAGTGTTATTCTTGAAAAATTCCATTTTGCAATCTCCAACTTCATTTCTATCTGAAATGCCATATTTTCCAAACACCATCCCATCCTTTTTGTTCCTAAGTTTTGAGTTCTAATCACCAGTAATGATCAATACATCTCGATTGAGTGTTTGATAAATTTCAGACTCAAGTTGTTAGTAGAATTCTCCAATTTCTTTATCATGAGCTTTATCTACTGTGTATCAATGTGATTAGTAATTGTATTGATTGGATTTCATGCATCCAGATGGAAGTGATCAGAGAAGGAAGTGATCATCAAGATAAATTGATAAATCTTGAAATTTATTTTTCAACAATAAGTGCAACACCATTCCTCTTGAATATGTGATTCCCAGCAGAGTAAACCACATGACTCTCTGATTCAAAATGGCAACTACCAGTACATCTTAGCTCAGTAAGACCTAGAATATATATCCTTATGTTTTCAATTTCATTTTATATAAATTTCCATATTCTTAGATTCATACTTAGTGCATTCTAAATTCTGGTTATTGATTAATATTTGCAGTTGTTTCTCTTCTTTTCATTTTGAATTTTACCCTGTAAGCAAATGAAGGTCCCTAAGACTTTACTCTTGCAAGTTTTATAACTATCCTTATAATTATTTCTGATTCTACTTAGAGATGGCAGCTCATCATCAGGCATAGTTTGATCACCTTCAGACCTGATACTTCCTCTGGTAGTATCTCTGACAGTGGCCTCCATCCAGTCATAAGATTTTCATTATTGGAAGTGCTTTAATGTTACCCACAGATATTTCAGTGGCTAATTCCTCATAGGTGGACAGCCTAGTGTGTCTTCATAGTCTCATCTTAATCTGGAAATTCTGCTAAAACCTTTTCATTTATGGTGACCTTAGTAGCATTTGCAATACCAGGAGCACAAAGTCCAGTATCACAGCAACACAGAAGCCACCACGGTATGACAAACTGACATAGCAGTTTGCTTTTGTGAAATGGTGAGTAAAAGAGCTGAACAGAAAATTACCAAAGACTTAGCCTAATGATGACAAAGTCAATCGCTATAGTGAAATGTATCAATACACAGAATTAGAAATTCCACCCAGGAGAACATGCTCAGCACATCAGTTGCAATCCTCAAAGATTCTATGGGTAAAATATTGAACAATGCAGGAAGCATTAATAGATGATGAAAAGAATACAGAATCACTGTAGCAAAAATAACTAGTTGATAGTCCATCATTTCAGGCAGTAGTATTTGAGCAAGGACCTCAGGAAAAGTTCAAGCTGCATGGAAACCAAATAAGTCTCCAGGAATTGATGGAATAGCAAATGAAATGTTTCACTAAACAGATTAATCACTAGAAGCACTCATTTGTCTATGCCAGGAAACTTGGAAAGCAGCTAATTGGCCAACTGAAAGGAAGAGATCTGTATTTGTACCCTTTGCAAACAAAATGATGCAACAGGATGCTCAAATATGGAGCTGTGCCATTCATATCATATGCAAGTAGGTGCTTATTAAAAACCCTCCAATAGCACTTACAACAATATACTGACAAGGGGGTTTCCAGAGGGCTAGGCCAGATTCAGAAGAGGATGTGGAACAAGGAATACCACTGCTTATGTCCGATGAACATTGGTTTAAAGCCAAGAACACTAGAAAGGTGTTTACTTGTGTTTTGTTAAATATGCCAAGGAATTCAACTGTGTGGATTATAAGATACTATGGATAGCCTTGATATGGAAATTACAGAACACTACATTATGCTCCTGTGGAATCTGTACATAGATCAGGAGGCAATTGTTTCATCAGAAGGAGGAAATACTGCATTGTCTAAAGTCAAGGAAGTTGTGTATGAGGGCATTATCCACTCATCATCCTTATTCTGTTTTGCTGTGCACTAGTGACTCCCGCCTCTTTGCTAACCCTGACTTGTAACCTGTTAACTTCCCTAATAAAGCCACACAGCATTGGATTTTTTTTCTGTGAATTCAGTGTGGCTATTCTAAGTAATTATCAAAACCAACAGAAAAGTAGAATAGTTGGGGATGATATTTGTAATCAGAATAAAAAAGGGTGGAGGGTGGAGGCATGTCTGTTATCTGCAGTGTAGCAAATAAATAAATAAAAAGAAAATCATATGAAATTGACTTTGCTTCCCACTGAGTGAACTTATTCATCCTCTTTCTGTCTACTGTGTGGACGAGGCCTTCATTTGCCAGTACTTCTTCCGTCAGTGGCAGTACTGTATAATAAAATGACTCTCTATGAGGGGGAGGATTTTGTTGTCTTGTATTCATTTTTTGTACATTTGTTCATCTCTAGGGCTAACGTCACTCCTGGGACATATTAGTCACCCAATACATTCCCATTGAATGAATGGTTGTCCAATACAAACAACCTTCTTTTGCCTTGCTTCAACAAACAGATCATCACCACTGAAAAAGAGTCAGTCTGAAAAGAGAAAGAGTAAGTCTTCCTGACTGGTGTTGATGATGAATATGGGTGGACAGCAGCCTTACTGCTTTGTGGGGAGAAAAAATAATCAATATGCTCACTACCTGGTTTATGAGCCTGTATTAAAAATAATAATTTCTTCTGATGCTTGGTTTCATTTAAATCCATCAAAGCAAATACTATAAATGCATTGTGCTAAAAACATAAGTTCCAAACCAAATAAATGTACATACACCTGCAGGCATTCCAATTGAATTTTTTAAAACTCAAAAAGTAATTATGCCATTATCTATTACTGGACCTAGTGAGCTGTGAAGAGATAGTGGAAACCATGTCTACTATTATGGAATTGTTTCATTTTTTTCTTGCTAAGAACCAATATGTCAGAAAAGTAGTCAAGAATAAAAAAACACATTAAGACTATCTAGATTAATAACAATTATAGTCATAAAACAGAAATAGGAAAACATATATTGATAATATGTAACATTTTGCACTAGCTATTACTTTTGTACTCAGGTCCTAAAAAAATACCCTAACAAATATTAACACTTGTGAATTATATTTTGTTTCATCATGTAAAATATGTAGTGACTTCTAGTAGATTGTTGTGGTATGACTTCAGAGAGCTAATGCTGTTCTACAGGATGCACAGGTGTTCCTCCTCTGATTGATTTTAAGGTTTCAGAACAGAGAGAAAAATGTGGAAAGCACATTAACTTGCCAGGTATAATATAATTCCATTTACTCTATCTTTAATATGCTAATAATTTCCTCCTTAAAAGTAGGAACATGATTTGGGCATTCTTCCTTTCTTTTTTTAGTGAGGGAGGGGGCATCACTGCGCTCCTGGAGAACCGCTGCTGGATTTGAACCACCAACCCTGTGGGCAGTAGTCCTGCACTCAACCACTACACCACCGGGCCTGGGCATTCTTTCATGCAGTAAAAGAGTTCAGCAATAATAAGTAGCAGCTACACGGCAATTTTGGGTCGAGCTATAGCAGGAACTTTCATTGAATTGTTTCATACATTCTTTTGACTAATGATGAGCTAAAGAGGAAGATACCATTTTCCAAATGAGGGCATTAAGGCTAACAGAGCTAAACTCATCTGACTAACAGGAAGAAACCATTATTACAGAAACCAAGGCCCAAGTCCAGGCATTTGCATCCCAGAATCTATAGAACCAAATCACTGCTGAGTATTAATGGATCCTTTTTTCAACCAATCTGAGAGAACAAAACCACATGTCATTGAGTATAGGCTTGCTGGAACCCTAAAAAGTGCATTCAACATCTGTTTGGAACTAAATATCTTGATATTAAATGAAGTAAAAATGCACTCCCATGGTCCACACAATGACATAGGTAGTCATCTTGGCAACCCCTTATGACTTGTCTTTATCTAAGCTTTGATTTCTGTAAATCCAGTCGCCTACATAGTGCAATATTCTCCTGACATCACTTCCTTTATCGCTCATTAATGAAATACAGACAGTGTTTCAATCATAAATAATATAAACCAATCAGAAATAAGCTTATTTCACCCCCTCATTTTTTCAATATAATTGTGATATTCAGTGGAGTACTGTTCTTCGCATGGCTTGCTGCTACCCAATTCATGATTTTTCTGTCCAAATAAACTTTATCTAATTGATTAATTATTATCTCTGTTTCTATTGATGTTAGCATCTATGATGCAAAATCTGGTAGTAACTCATAGATTGAATTGTGGCCTCTGAAAAGATAGCTCGGCCTTCTAACTTCCAGTATCTATAAATGTGATCTTGCATGTTTGGAAATTGTATTTGTGAAACTGTATCAAGTAAGTTAGCATTAGATCATAATTGAATTGGGTGTTACTGGTGTCCTTCTACAATAGGAGTAGAGACATAGGGACAGCAAGACTGAAGAAGGCCATCATGTGATTATGCAGCCACAGTCAGGGAATCTCTGGAAGTTCCAGAAGCTATCATAGGTATGGAACAATTTCTTTCTAAGACATCTAAGAAGAAATCAGCACAGCCCACACTCTTATTTGGACAACTAGTCCCTACGACTGTGAAGCAATAAATTACTGTTCTTATAAATCCACCAGTTTAGAGTATTTTGTTTCAATAGTTCTAGGAACTTTTTGCAAGTGGTATTCTTTTCTGAGTTCCTGCATGTTGAAAATGGTTAAATGTTCCACTATTAACAGGAAGGTACTTGTTTGAAACTACTCACAGGTACCTTGAAAGAAAGGCTTGATTATATGCTTCCAAAAAAACCCTGTGGAATACCCTTCTGTTCTAAACACATGGAACAACCATGAGTTGGAATTGAATGAATCTCCATTAACATGAACAATTTTCTAGAAGATCAAGTTCAGTTTATGAAGATAAACTTGAGTGCACTGTTTGCTATAGAATAATTTCACTGTACTGGAACTCACTCTAAATGAAGTGATCAAGTGTTTGAGGATTATAAAGCTCAGGGCAATACATGAGTAGGTCTGCTTGCCTATCCTAAGGCTCAGTCAGAAATGAGAAGTTTGACTTTCCAGGTGAGGTGATGAATGTTTGGAATTATATGGCACCACCATTATATATCCAAGTTAAACAAAAAATAGGAGTTTAAAGATGAAATCAAAGCTATAAATAGTGTGGCCTGATTCACATTCTCTACTACGGTCAGATCCCAATTCCATTCTATTCCTGTTTGTTAGTAAATAATGTCTTCCAAAAATAGGACTTTAGTCACAGGTGTGCAAAGTCCAGAATGATAATATGCCCCACAAAGAATTACAACTAGAAAGATCATATGTATTGACTATAACTGAATGTTCTCAGGAGGTACTGCTCCCCAAAGAAGGACACCATGCTTGGTAAATTAAGGGGCCAGCAAAAGAGAGAAAAACACTTACACATGGACACCGTGAGTGCAACAATAAACTCAAATGCAGCAAGGGTGGGGATAGAAACAACAAAAGGGTAGGGGATAGGGGAAATGGAGGTGGGGAGAGGGCAGCTGTCTCAATGAATGGCACATAACCACACACACACACACACACACACACACACACACACACACGGGGAAGAGCAACAGAAACCAGAAGGGAAGGGAGATAGCAGTCAGTGTGAGGTTTGAAAATAATTAGCTATCTACAATCTATCAAGGGCCCAAGAGGGGAGGGATGTGGAGGACAGAGGAGAAAAAATAGGAACTGATCCCATGGACTCAATGGAAGATAACTGTCTAGAAAAGAACAATGGAATGTATGTACTGTATGGGCCAGACCTGGGTCAGATCGAACCAGGTGGCCTCTTGCTCCAGTCTCCCATTCCTGCTTCTCTGGGGCTAGGCACTTCTTGTTCCATCCTCTTAAGATGATGATCTGCTGAACTTCAAAGCACTTGAACTTCAAAGCACCTGCCTTCAGCATTTCCTAGAACTTACCTCAATGGGCAGAAACTAGTCCTCCTCTCCCTAGTATTGTTTCCCAGGGATAAGATAACTTTCCAGGGAAGATCACAGTCCCCATTCCCTAATATCATTTCCTGTCAACCACAGAACCAGAAACCTAACTTTCCCTTTTCAATCCACCTGCCTTTAGCTCAAGCCATATATATATATATATATATGTGTGTGTGTATATATATATATATATATCCCACTGTACCAATGCCAGCCATAACTTCCCTAACCCAAACTCTAGGATGCGGGACCTGCCCTGAAGCTCAAGATGTTTCCACCCCCTCCCTGCTCTCCCTTCCCCTCCCAAGAGGTCTTTTACCCTAATAAAGCCTCCCTTTGCTTCCCGTCTTTGTCTGAATTCTGCCTCAATTTGCCTCTCAGTTATAAATATGTTTGATACAATTGATGTATGACTGTAAAAAGAGTTGAAAGTACCCCCAATACATTGACCATAAAAGGGGTATTCATAATCTAAAACTAACAGACTGTATTCTATCCCAGTAGTGAGTTGCCACAGATTGCTTGCCAATGCGGAATAGTGCACACTGTGCATGTCCTCATATTTTCAGTTAGAATCATTTTTTTGCAGAGTGTTTGAAATTCACCATCAGCGCTCAGTAACTTGATTGTTATTTTAAATTGCTATCAGGTTTTTATTGTGAATTGAGGGACGTTTTACAAAGCAGGTCACTTTACATTCAACAATACATATGCATTTTGTTTCATCTGTATTAGAGCTTAAATTCAGAGTTCTCTGTTTAAAGAAGGCTATGGATATCTGTGAAAGCCCAAAATCCATTTGCAGAATACCCGCAAGGATTAATCCTCCACTGAATTCCTCTGCTCATTAACTAGGGATTTGAACAGTCTCACTCATAGGAAGGATGCATGGGGGAGGGGAATACCTATACCCACTGGACCAGCCCAGCGAGTATAGTTCCTTTAAGGACTTTCCTGAGGGTTGAATACCCTACTGGGACTTCATAGTCCATGAGTCATCTCCTAAGTTCCTCGGTCAGACGACCCTGGGACAAAATCATAAGCTTTTCTTCCTAGGATAATGTGTATGTTCCAATAAGTCCCATCCTCTCTTTTGTAGTCCCTTTTGTAGCTGTCATGTATTATTGGCCCACCACCAGTCATGTTATTGTGATAGTACCTTTTGCCCTCTGATGTCTCTTTTACATTTCTGAATCCCAGCAAACCTGTGGGCACATATGCTAATGGTCTCTCTCACCTAGACAATGTGTTTTTGTCTTACTTTTATTGTTTTTAATTATAAATTGAACCAGTTGTCATAGAGTTGATTCCAATTCATGTCAGTCCAACGTGTTTCAGAGTAGAAGTAGAATTGTACTGCACAGATTTTTCATGGCCAATTTTTCATAAATAAACTACTGTATCTTTCATTCACTGTGCCTTTGGGTAGACTCAAGATTTCAACTTTTATGTTAGCAGCTGCCTACCACACAGGGACTCCAAATTAAAAGTATTGCTACTTTATACTTTATGAAATGCGATTAGTTTTTATGGAGCCCTGATGATGCAGTGGCTACTCCTTTGTTCACTAACCAGAAGACTGGCAATTGAAAATCACCAGGCAGTCTGTGGGAGAAAGAAGAGACTTTCTACTGCCATAAAGAGTTACCAGTTTTGAAACCCCCTAGGGACAATTCTACCCTGTCCTTTATTGTGACCATGAGTTTGTATCAACCCAATAGCTGTGATTTGGGGTTCGTTAGCTTGTATAGAATACACATTTAATTGATAATATTCCATTCTATAGTTTTATACCACACTTTATAAATGTATATGCTGCCCTATGGAAAAAAAGACAACCCAAATTGAATTAGATTCTATAGAGACCCCTTTATTAAGTGTTATACAGAAAAACACAAAACAAAAATTCTGAGAATAGTGCAGGATTGAGGGTTTCTTTCCGCTGTACATAGGGCCCTCCGAGGCAGAAATTACTTGAGTACACCTAACAAAACAACATAGAGAAGCAAGCTAAGACAGAGACAAAGAGAGAACATCTGTATGAGGGTGACCACCAAGGAGGATGGCAGAAGGTAAAGCTTACAAAGGACTCCTACATCTCTTTGGAGTCTCCTTCTAGTCAGTCTCTGAGTTCTCTCTGGCCACTGATCAGACATGTAAAAACCAGCAAAATTGCACAAGTGCCCTTGGGGTGTGCTTGAACGTGGATTGCTACCGCTTCCCTAGGAAGTCCTGGGAAGGTGCCTCCCGTCAGGGACTTGTCTGGGTGTGTCCTTGATGAAGACAGAGGTACCAGAGTCAGGAATCATTGGTTCCTTGGCAGCCCATGAAGCAGTCTCATAAACTTCCTTAACCTCCAAAAAAGTGTAAGCACCCTCGTCACGGTCTCTTTCCACTTCTATAGTCCTGCCTGTAACTATAATGAACTGAACTGCTGCCAATCATGATTTTGTGACAATTTCCTCTGTTCTCCATTTTCCAATTAAGTGGTTGCATTTCTGTGATTTAATTGATGTTTGCAGCTGTTTCTTCTCATTGTGACTCATGCTCCATCAGCAAATGAAGGTCCCCGAGGCTGTACTGCCCAGTCTTTCTTTCATCCACATGCTGAAGGCTTTTAAGAAGGCCATTCTTCCTCAGGCAGATTGGGAGTGCTTTTGAGATTGGGAGTGCCTTCCAGGGAACCGAGGGCCTATCTTCAGGCACTATCACTCAAAATGTTTTGCTTCTTTTCACGATGTTTTCAGTATCTAATGCCGTTTCTATTTTGTCTATAAGGTGGATAAGTCCTCAGAGATCAACAGCCAATTCCTTTTTTCCAGGTTGCCTATTCATACTCGGTAAGCTTTGCTGAAGCCTGTTCCCTTTGGGTAACTGATGGAACTTGAAATACTGATGACATAGCTTCTAGGATCACAGCAGCACAGTACTACCAGCTGACATTCAAGTGGTAGCACATGAGAAGTGAATAAGCAAGAATCAAGAATCAATGACACCAAAGAATGGTGCACTGAAAGCATTAACTGAAAACAAGGTTTAAGGATTTGAAGGAATAACAATTGACATGTTTCAACAAGCTAATGAAGCACTAGAAATACTCGTCTGTCAATGCAAGCAAATTTTGAAGAACCCTACTTGACCAATGGACTCTACCCGATTCATATATGTATATTCCCTTTCCAAAGAAAAGTGATCCAACCTAATGCTTAAGATATAGAACAATACTAACATTGTATGCAAATAAAAATTTTCCTGAAGATCATCCTACAATGATTGTAGTAGTACATTGACAGGTAGGTACTACAAGTTCAGGAAAGATTCAGAAAAGGACCTGGAACAAAAGATATTGTAAATGATGTCAGATGAATCTTGGCAGAAAGTAGAGCATGCCAGAAAGGTGCTTACTTGTTTTGTTATTGAGTATGCAAAGGCATTTGGCTGTGTAGGCTATAAAAAAACTATGGATGCTCTTGAGCAGATTGAGAATCCCAGAATACTAAATTGTGCTCATACAGAACCTCTACATGGATTAAGAGACAGCTGTGTCAACCAAAGAAAGTTTAAATCCGGTTTCAAATCAGAAAAGGTGCATCACCTCACGATACTTATCCAACCTGTAGTCTTAGCCAATAATCAGATAAACTGGATTATAAGAAGAGGGATACAGATTCAAGAATGGAGGAAGGCTTATTAACAACTTTTGAGAGACAGATGAAATAGCCTTGCATCATAGAGATATTGAAGCACTTGCTGATGCAGTCCAATGACTGCAACTTTCAGTACAAATTACAATTCACTACAAAGAAAACTCAAATCCTCACAACTAGGTCAGAGGGAACATCATGATAAAGATTGACATTGTCAAGGAGTTTTCCTTGCTTGGATCCACAACCAGACTCATGGAAGCAGCAGCTAAGAGATCAAAGGATCAGTTGTATTGAGTAAATCTGCTGCACAAAATGAAACTCAAGAGCTTGTAAAAGTTTTGAAGAGCAAGGATTCTACTCTGAGGACTACAGTGTACCTGACTCAAGTCACGATATTTCCAATTGCCTCCTGTGCCTGTGAAATTTGGACATTGAACAAGGAAGGACTGAAGGAAAATCAATGGACTTGTATTATGGTGATGGCAGAGTATATGGAAAGTACCCTAGACTGTTAATAGATCAAACCAATCTGTCTTGGAGGAAGTACAGCCAGAATGCTCCTTAGAGGCAAGGATAGATAGACATTTTTCATGTACTTTGGACATGTAGTCAGAGGAGATTAATACCTGGAGAAGGACAGTATGCTTGCTAAAATAACATAGTACAGAAAAAGAGGAAGATCTTCAAAAAGAAGAATTGACACTGGTTGCATCAATTGGTTCAAACATATCAACAGTTTTGATGATGGCACAGAACCTATTGTACATACAATCACTATGAGTCAAACCCCTCTAGATGGGCCCTTATAATCACAATTCTGTGACCCTCTACATCATGGCCCTGTGCTGAAGGTTTTCCACCTCTGGATAGTTTATCGTACCTTTCCTCTGAGAAGACCTAATAAAGTTTTTTCTAATAAATCACATTTAAATTTGTGAGCTCATTTTTTACCTCGAGCAAAACACATAAAATTGTCACAAAAGTCATGTTTGGTGATAGATCAATTCATAGTTGCTGACAACACAGCCGGACCAAGGAAAAAAGTCCCTGCCATTGTGTCATTTCCCAACTCATAGGCACCCCATAGGTCAGGCTTGAACTGCCCCTGTAGATTTACAAGACTATCATTCTTTACAGGAGTAAAGAGCTTCATCCTTCTGCTGTGGAACAGTGGCGGGTTTCAATTTTCAGAACCTCTCTTGTCATCAGGCTTCCTTATTGGGCTAGGCATAGTGATGCAGATACAAATGGTTCCAGGATTGGTTTTGAGACCTTCTGACCACCTTGGTTGGTTCATGACTTATAACCATGCAACCTTCAGTGCCATTTCTGATGCAGCACTTAAATTTCTATGAAAGACACACAGAGGTATGATCCAGAGGGCAAGGATGCCCCTCCCTGAGCCGAACAAGGGAGTTACAGCAAGCCTATTCTGTCCAAAGACAAGGCTTTTCCATTGCTTGTCAGTGATCAGAAAGAACTCATTTTCTATGTGGAGACAAAAAGTGAATTTAGGGCTTCTGCTGTGAACATTAGCTTTCTACTCACCCACTGCTCAGATATTAAACTCTAATACATCATCCAAAGATATATTGTGCATACTGCTATTATCAAAGCAGTTGCATCACTGTGGTGTAATGTTTTTGTAGCACTTAACACAACGTATTGTAGAATTAAGTATTCACTTTTTTCTAGAACATTTGCCACATTTTTTTTAAATGTAGATTTTATTGGGGACTCTTATAGCTCTTATAACATTCAATACAACGTTCGCATTAAGCACACTTGTATACATGTTGTCACATTCATCTACAAACATTTTCTACTTGAAACTCCCCTCCAGAATAAGCTTCTCTTTCCCTCTTTCATCTAGTTATTTATTTTTAAATTAAAACTCCCCATATTTCCCCTTCCCCCTCCTCCACCATGAACTACTACTAATTTACAAGTTGTTATTACCTATTCATATCTTACACTGTCTAATGTGCCACCTCACTCACCCTCCCCCCCCCATTGTCTACATCCCAAAGAGGGGGTCACATGTAGATCCCTGAAATTAGTTCCCTCTTTCTACTCCACCATTCCTCCACCCTTCCTGTGTCACCACTCCCCACTAATTTTAAGGGATTATCTATCCTAAATTCCCACATTTCTGACTCCAATGTACATCCCCTGGTCTAGCCAAATCTGCCTGGCAGAACTGGGATAATCATAGTCGGTGGGAGGAAGCACTTGCGAACCAGAAGAAAGTTGCACATTTCATTACTACTACACTGTACCTAGACTGGCTCATCTCCTCACTGCAACCCCTCTGCAAGAGGATGTCGCTTCCCTTATTGATGGGCTTTGGGTCCCCAATCTGAACACCCCCTCATTTATAATGATATTACTTTTAGGTCTTTGATGCTTGATACTGGATCCCTTTGACACCTCATGGTCACTTAGGCTGTTGTGCTTCTTCCTTGTGGGCCTACTTCTTAGCTAGATGGAAACTTACTTACCTTCAAGCCTTTAAGACCCCAGACACACATCTTTTGATAGCAAGGCACCATCAGCTTTCTTCACCACATTTGCTTATGCACATATTTGTTATCAGCAATCATATCAGGAAAGTGAGCATATAATGTTATGATTATTAGTTCTTGAAATCTGATAATTGATCCCTTTGGCATTTCATGGTCCCATAAGTTGGTGTGCTTCTTCCATGTGGGCTCTGCTGTCTCTGTGCTGGATGTCCACTTGTTTATTTTCAAGCATTTAAGGTCCCAGATGCTACATGTTTTGATAGCTGGGCACCATCAGCTTACTTCACCACATTTGTTTATAAACCCATTTGTCTTCTGTGATTATGTCTGGGAGGTGCACACAATGGAATGCCAATTTAATGGAACAAAATATTCTTGCACTGAGGAAGCACTTGATAGAGGTACAATGCCCATCTGCTGTTCTAATTCTAAGCCTATAAGTATATGCATATTGATCTATTTCCCCATTGTCATATGAATATATGCACTTATGTACATGTCTGTATTTAACCACTATAAATGCCCCTGACTCCCCAGTTCTTTTCTGTATTTCCCTAAACCTTTAAGTATCCATTTTTAAGCTATGAGTTTAAATTGCTGTATTAACATATACCCATAACTAAAACAAAATGTATATGCATAGGACATTATATTTGTAAATCAGATCACATTTTTTTCTTATCAAGTAAATGGTGTCTGATACATGTATTTGCCTTGCAAACTGTACTACCACATTATGTATTTGGTCCCTTTAAATTAATTGTCCATCAGCAAATTCATTTTCCATTAAAATGTACCTTGAGCGGAGACAGGAAAAGTTGCATCCTCGTCTCTTTTAACTTGTCTAAAAATAATGTGTGGATGGAAAAGTTTGAGACCATCTAGTCGAAATACAAAGTGAGGAGCGCTTGAAGAGAATAGGAACTCCTCTGAGGGAAAGGTGGTAAATTTCATCATCACCCAGAGCCTGCGAGCTGTCAGCAGGTATATTAACCTTTCTGGTTAACCTGCAGCCTAGGCAGAAATGAAGACTGTGGGGAAGAACAGCATAAGCTCCTCACTATCACTCATTTAGCTTCCCAACCTTTTGTGTGTCTGGATGTAATGGACAAAATCTTTTCCAATTTGCACTCTGCTTCCCAACATGCACATATGTTAGATTGCCATTCCAGCTAATACCCTTTATATTTTCCTTTCAAAATTGAGACAGGACTCAAAAACCACTAAGAATAATTTATGAAATCCCAAACCCACCGCTATTGAGTTGATTATGACTCATAGTAATGTTACTGGGACGAATGCAACTGACATACAGTGGCTATTGAAACTGTACATCTTTCCTAACCTCATCTTTCTCCCTGGAAATGACTAGTAGGTCCGAATCACGGATCTTGCAGTTAAAAGTCCAAACCCAATGGGCTGCTAACTTCCATGTCAGGATTTTGGCAACCGTGAGCCACTCTGCAGTAGGAAAACAGATCTTTCTACTCCTATAAAGAGTGGCAGTGTCAGGAACTCACAGGGGCGATACAGTTTCTGTGGAGTTGCTGCCCTGTAGACTTGCTATGAGGATGCATGAACTCAATGACAGCGGGTTTGGTTTGAGGGCAGATAGGAAGCGTAAGACCCTCAATGGGACGGATTGACATGTAGTGGCAACCAGCATGGACTCAGACAGCATCCTCAATTGTGAGGATGGTGCAGGATTTGGTCACTATCCTTCAGAACCAACTTGATGGCTCAAACATCACAGAGCACTAGGGCTTCCTATAGATCGGAAGACAAACCAGGCAGTTATCTAAATGCGCTAGACAAGGGAAGTATTAAACATAGTACTTTGTTCCTAGGACATGATCTTTAAGAAAGTGCATGCATACACACACATAAACACATACCAATTTATTAACTGCAGATAGTTCTGGCAGGATAAATATTAAAATTTATCATCTGTATATTAAATTTCCAGCTTATTTTCATTCTAGAGCATGTATGACTATGCAATCACACAATTTTAAAGTGCATGTCTTTCTTTATCTTTAAGATAGAGGTGTAATAGTAGCCTATCCTTCACAATTTTGAACAAATAGAAAACATAGATTAGGCTGGAAAATGTCTTTTGTAGACAGCACTGATTTGCAAAATTTTATTTTTAGATCATTATCTACTAAAATTTGTACTATTATTTACTTAATGCTTTAGTTTCAGTTCAAGCAATAACGTGAAAATAGAATAAAACCCAGGGAAACATGTTTGAATTGCTAGTTTAAAAATTTTTTTCATTCAGTTGCCAGTGCAATCCTTTTGCACTTTCCCCTAGAGGAGTGGCATGTGGGCAAACCCTGGAGTAGGTGACCCCAAGATTTCCTTCAACTCCAAGATTCAGGAAAAGGCTAGGAAGGAACTATTGACTACTCTGGCATTGTCTATGGCACTGGAATTTTCTCCTTTCTGGATTCTTCATGTATCATTACATCATTCACCCAAAACCCACTGCCTGATAGCCTCCTGATAGGAAGAACTGCCCTTGTGGGTTTCCACCATTGCATTTTTAAGGGAATAGAAAGTGTCTTCTTTTTCCCTCAGAATATCTGACTATATTGTGGGCAGCCCACACAGTATGGACTGTGCCAACAGGGCTTTGGTAAATCACTCAGGACTGTATAATGTTCTGGGGTTTCTCTCTCTCTCTTTTCTTTTTCTTGATACCTATTTTTGGAGCAGTGATGGGTCAAAGTAGTGTGTGTGTGTGTGTGTGTGTGTGTGTGTGTGAAAAGGACCCAAACAAAACCTTTTAGACTTTTTTTTTTTGGGGGGGGGCACATATTGTTGCTATGACACATGCTTTCTCAATCCCTTTTCCCACATTTTATGCTTTATAAATGCTAAAACTATCCTTTCATTTTAAACTATACCCACCCACCCACACACACACACCAGAACCTGGAGGTCACAGTTTCTGACTACTGAGAAGAGGCAACAACCAGTCCAGCAGAGCTTGGGAAGCATGCAAGTACAGTACTAACTGTACAGTATACCCTGGTAGATTTGAGATCCTTTGATTTGGAGAAAAAATTGATATGCGTAAGGACATTTTCTTTTCCTTGCTAATAGTTTTGGTAGTGAAGAATGGCTAAAATGAAATGACTCCCTTTCCTGTGATGTTTAATTACCCAAATCCTCTCTCCCAGGAGGACAAGTTCCTCAAAACTCCCGGGGATTGACTGCTTGCCTGGGTGCCCGGATTTCCGCCCTGCAGCCCTGTGGGCAGAAACTGGAGGAGGCATACCTTTCCAAAGGCCACTGCAGGCTTTTCAAATACATCTGTGTTTTAACATTTTCACATACATTCTGCTAATGACTGGGGAAGGGCAGCTTTCTTTTTAGTCGCCTTCTCTTTCTAGCAGAGCATCGGCGCTTCACCTTTTAGGGAAGCTCTGGGCTCAGCACTTCATCCTACATCAAAACCCACCCCTGGGGCTCCTACCTTCAAACAAGTGAAACAAATGCCTTCCCGCAGAGGGGTGTGCTGTCAGAGAGGAGTGAACATATCCAGATATCAGAACTATTCAGATAGGATTGCCTACTTAGAGCAAATCAGTGGCTGATAGAGAATACTTTCAGTGGGGGACCACTTAGCACTCTGTCCTGCGTGCTTCCAGTCTCTTTAAAGCAGAGGGAAAAAAACCCTCCACATTTATGTCAAACAGGAACATGTGTGATAGATGATACAACTCAGCATGTGTGTACCGATATATTTTGATTAGCTTTATCTTAACCTTCCTAGATTACAACTCCTGAACACATTTACTGGAACAAAGACTTCCTTCTTTCTAAACTTTTCCTATTTTAACATTTACCTAAAAGAAAAGATGGATAATGATAGATGCTTCATGTTATTAAAAAAATGTAAAATGAAAAGAAAGGAAAGGAAAAAAGTTGTTCCATTAGCAACTTTGGTAAGAAATTGCTCCACATTGTTCCTTTGACAAGTAATTTTTCCCAGCATGTGTGCATCTTAAAAGTATTACAAAACAATATCTTAAAATGAACTGATTAGTATGCATGCTCTGTGGTCACATTTAAGTTCTATTTATAAAATCTATTCTGTTCCAGGCTTAGACAAACAAAACTGAAATGCAGCTGTGTAACACATTGATAATTTTCATTAGTTCTAAAAGCCTCAATAGAATTTGCAATTTTATTCATTACATCTAAATAATCCTAGAAAACCCATTGTGAAGGTGACCTTTCACTTTTTCCCCTCTGGCCTTTTGGCATGTGTGTGTGTGTGTGTGTGTGTGTGTGTGTGTGTGTGTGTGTGTATTGGGAAGGCCTGGCTACAGGAAAGGCATTTTTGCAAGGGTACAACACAAAACAACAAGGAATCAAGTCAGGCAAAGATGAAAAATGAGGCAGAAGGAATCCAAATTACCCACATGGATTCTGAAAGCTGTTCTAACTAGGGGCATTTTGCCATCATGACCCAGATGTATACAATCCCAGATTTCTAAAACTACTACAGGATATTCTGGGTATGAATTATATTCTAATTCACTTGAGAGCCATTTCTTCCTTTGATCTGAAATGATGAGGATTTTCCCAGAGAGTGAGCCAAAGGACATGCCCATGAGAAGAAAGTATAGTCATGCACTGCCTACCTCTCTCAGAGCAAGGTCTGGTCCCATAGATGGCTATAGTCTCATATGCTAACAGAGTCCAGAAAGCAATTTGGAGAAAGGATGCTGTGAAGACAACAGCTTCCCGTAAGCAGCATGTCTATCTCATTTCCCTTATGTAGAAAACAGTTGCACTGCCGGAAGTTCAACGGAAGTGTACATATACACCCTAATACATATGCCAGTATTTACTGCGGTCACTTCATCAGTAAGCCAAGACGGCGATGCAAGCCGCTAAGAGGGAGAACATTTGACTTCCGCGTGAAGTGAAGCGGATTTTATATATAAGGAATTTGCCATACAAAATCACAGCTGAAGAAATGTATGATATCTTTGGAAAATTTGGACCTATTCGTCAAATCAGATTGAGGAACACGCCTGAAACGAGAGGAACAGCCTATGTGGTCTACGAAGACATCTTTGATGCCAAGAATGCATACGACCACCTCTTGGGATTTAATGTTTTAACAGATACCTTGTGATACTGTACTACAATGCCAACAGGGCTTTTCAGAAGATGGACACAAAGAAGAAGGAACAGCTGACGCTTCTGAAGGAGAAACACGGCATCAACACAGATCCACCCAAATAACAGTTTGCCGCACTTTCGTTTCGGACTCACACCCAGGAATCAGCACCACCACTTTTTTCTTTTCTTTTAATTAATACTAAATGATGTGAAGTTCATATTAGAGACTCAAAGTGACCCACTAAAAACTTGATATGTGTCAGAATGTGTTCATAATAAACTTGTAGATTTTTGTAAAAAAAAATAAAAGGCGCACCTGGTGGATCCCCTGTGGCAGCTTGACCTGGTTGCAGTCCTCCAGGAAGCTGGGGACATCGCTGTTTGTGGCCTGGAAGCTAATGATGTCCGAGTGTCCCTCCTCCTCCTCCTCTATCAGAACAAATGCCTATATCACTGGATCATGCATGTATTGCCCTGTGCTTTCTATCAGAAATATATTCTATGTAACCGTCTACTGATATATTTCAATTCATAGGCAACAGCATTCAATCTCATGAATTGTGCATCCCTTAAAGTTTATAGAATTAACTTTACTCAATTTTTTGAGCGAATTTAACCTGAAGTGCACGGTGACTCTTCCCTGTGGGAAAGGCAGTGTTAGTGGAGGAGTATCAATTTCAAAGCGAAGCCAAGAGACACTGAACAATACAGAGGGTGACAATCAGTGAACATGACTACGCACATTTTAGGCATGTCAGACCTGACAATCACCACAATCCTGAAAAAGCAAACACAGAGATCTTCTGTGTGTGGTTAAATGATTGGCTCCACTATAAACAACAGTGTTTACAGGGAGTGCTAAAGGGACCTATACCAGATGCGAAGAAAATTCTCACGATGTAGATTAAGGACCAAGCACAAAAGCAAATGCCCCGAAGCCTGTAGATGACCACTGCTAAGGTGCAATACGTGTTGGAAGCACTTACAGGACAGGACGGCCAGCTGTGGTGCAGTGGGGTTTGCACGGCATCCCAATCCAGGGAGGCCCTTTGTCACAGAACATCCTGAGCTTTAAGCAATGTATACTTGTCATGCTTCTTTGTTCTTGCAAAGTAAGGAAAGGATAACATTGCAAATGTATTCCCTGAGGGAGAGCTTTCTGTGCATGTGTATGTGCATCCCCAAATAAATAAATAAATTAATTAATAACAACCCTCCCCAGGATTCTGGCAGCCAGCCATAAGATCACACAGAAACCTTTAGAAAATTCAAATGACAAAAATAAGATGAAGCAAAAAACATAGCTGAGGCATATCAGAAAAGGTGCAAAATGACGACAACCGCTTACAACATTGAGGCTTCAGAGATGGTGCTTCAACACTGACCTGGCAATTAAAGTGATAATACCTCACTCAGAGAGAATGGGAGGCACCTGTCTTTGATAAGTATATATGTGTGGATACAAATGTTCACACACAGGAGTTTATCTGATAATTGCTAATTTGAGACTGACTATGATGACAGTTATGAATTGTTTGTTATGTGCAGTTGCCACCTTAACAGGTTCTGGTTCCCTCAGGCAGGCTGACGTGTGTGAAGGGATCATTGTAGCAAAGGAACAAACAAATAGGAGTGAGGGGTGGTGTCAAGGTGAAATTTAGGAACACTGTGAGTTCCATCAAGTTAAACAGGCTTCTACTCTGAAATTTTAATGTGAGGAATGTCTGTTCTCCATTTCTAGGAGAGTGCATGCAAGCTAAAGCACTTCCCATGCTGATGAAACTACAAAGCTGCCCTGCTCCACCACCAAAGAGCATCTTCTAGAACCAGTGCTCTGAGGAGACATAGTATTGGCAATGGTATTCTACCAGCCATTGTCAACTAGTACAGTTCAAAGTGAGCACAGAACTCGTGGATATTCATTTTGTGAGGGGAGAGGAAGTGTCAAAGGCTGCGTTTGGGCAAGTCTGCTGGGATCCTCTGGGAGGTTGATTAGGGTGTCGAGGTGTCTGTGAGAGATACCAGGTGGAGATGGACAAAGACAACATATCCACTCTTTTTAAAATCTACCATGTGCCCTAAGAAAGTTCAAGTGAAGATGAAAGTATCAATGATTTTGAATGGTGCTAGAGGCTTCTTTGTCAGCTCTTAGACAAAAAGTCCCTTCTCGCTGTTGCATAAAAGGCTGGCTCAAAATACTGCCACATAATGACCGAGATTCCACTTTTCTTCAAGCGCACACTACCTTCTTGAGGAATGAGTCTCAGGAGTCAAGACAAAACCAATCCAAAACCCACTGCTGCTGAGCTGATTCCAGTATATTCAGACTTGATGGGATAGAGCAGCACTCTTCTGTAGGGTTTCTGACCTTGGACATCTGGACAGAAGCAGAAGACCTCAGTTTTCTCCTTCAGAGTGGCTGGGGATTTCTAAGCATCTGCCCTTTGATTGGCAGCCGAGTGCCAAATTCACTGTGCCACCAGGAATTGTTTCTTGAGAATCTCTAGAAACTTACATTGCTAGATCTTTTTAGGCAACAAAAGGATTACAAAGGGAACCTGTGTAAAGCCACCTCACCTCAGCACTTGAGAATGTATGGGAAGAACTTCTCACCAGGAGAGAACACAGCCTGCTGTTTCAGGGGATGTCACACTCAGTCACTACAAAGTGGTTTCACACTCGTACATATTCAAGAAATGTTGAGGGACTTCTCATCTCCTTTGCTCCATTGATGCCATGGATTAGATGTCAGACTGGTAACAGCAAAGTTGGTGGTTCAAATCCATCAGTTTCTCAACGGGGAGGGAAATGTGGCTGTCTGCTCCCATGATTTGCAATCTGGAAAACCCTATCCAGGGTCTCTATGAGTTTGACTTTACTCAAAGGTAATAGCTCCAGCTTTGATTTTGGTTGTGTTGTCAAAAGTGACAGGCTAAGAAACTGTACGCAATAAGTCCTCCATTCTGTACTTGGCTAGAGAAGCCGACATGTCTTAGGAGAGGACCCTGGTCACATGAGTGAGCCCTTTATAAGAGAGCTGCCTCCTGCAGTTCCTGAGGCTGTAAAACTTTACAGTCCCTGACAGTCACATCTTCTCCTGTGGAGCTGTGGGCAGATACGACGCCCCGACCCGCTGGCTGGCAGCACAGCAATGACCCACTGGACGATCAGACTCCATAACCAGGATGGCCTCACAGTGCGGAGCTTCTTGAACCCAATTCTAGACCACAGCAACAGAAACACCAGCCGCTCTTTGGCGGAAAGGTGCGGCTTTCTGCTCCAGTAAACAGCTAGCTTGGGGACCTCAGTGGATGGCCTACCCTGTCCTGTGGGATTGCTGTGCGTCAGCATCAACGCAATGGGGGGTTGGGGTGGAATCATTGAGAGGACCACCTGAAGCTCTCTGTATCTAACACCCCTCCATCACTGTAGCTATACACGGGGCTTGACAGAGAGTCGGGAATTTGCTCACTTTTCACAACAAGTTTAAAGTAACTTACATATTGCAAACTCCATCAAACATCTTCATGATTAACTGAACAATCCTTATATCCTTTCAACGTTCTAGTCCACATGGCTTAGAGAGAAGATGTTACGGCTGTTGGCACTGCCTTTTGACAAGTTCAGGTGAATGGCACTGCTTTTAGTCACTGTCGGTGATTCTGAGTAACTCAGGGAGGAAACGTGTACCACTTGGCACATCCAACTTGAAAAGGGTTTTAATTATACCAAGGAGACGTTCGCTTGATAGCAGGCCTAATCTTCCAACTGAAAACCAGCAACTTTGGAATAAAGAATGCAGTGAAGGTTGGACAATTATGGTGATGCATCATGCTAGCAATGTAGAATAGGGTACTCTACAGATTATTGGAGACGTTATTGAGAACACATCAAAGCACCTTGAATTTAACTCCAGTTTGATTCCACAAAAATTCTCTTGTAATAAGGCAAATAAAATGGGGGGGGGGGTGATGCCACTTTATTTTCATAACATGGATACAGAATCAACTCTTAAGATACATGATTAGACATCTAAGCTCCTTGAGAATGTATTCCAATTACTTTCTGGTTGTTACTATGAAAATTAATCTTGAATTATATCAGTTTTGAGTCATTATACCTGATGAGGAATATTTTTTTGGATGTAAAAATGACATGGTTCTATACAGCATCTCATTCCACCTGACAGGCATTAGCAATCAAACTGCCCCAACCAAGATGTGTTTCAATGTCATTCTCTACAATATAAAAATCATCAGAATAGCTAGCATCTATTACCATGTGCATTACATATGCTAAAATGCTATAGACATATTTTACAATAATTCCTTATAATTCTCTATTGAGGTGAATACCAGTGTTAATAATAATTGTTCTACATAAATTTTCTGATGTAGAGAGAAAACTGATATATCTTCCCAAGTAGACAGTGTGGGTCAAACATAGATTCTGAAAATCTAGAGCTTCCACTCTTAACCAAATACAATATTAAGGTCAAAATAAAATCCAAGTACCTGAGAGTTTGTCTACATTGCCTCTGATCCTTGCACTAGCTTTGATTTAACAAAGCTCATTTCTGATGTGTTTATAATGCTAAGAAAAATTGTAAATTACTGTGCACACTGTTATTTCTTTAATTCCATAAGAGGAAGATAATAAGGATAATGAGGACTGTAGTGTTGTAATTCTAGTGTGATATTTTTGTGGGTGGTTTTCAAAGCACATGGTATGCAATTAGTGAGAATGTGAATGGCTCCTTGTTTCCGGGCATGTGCCATCCACTGGGCATTGACTGAGAGTGTGTCATGCTTGTGGCACAGGACTTGTTGTGCACATTTCATTTACCTCTCAAGTGTGAGAGCCATCGAGGTTTTGGCACTGGCACATGCCTTCGGTTGACTTGTATTGGAGATTTACAAAGAGGCATGCACATTATATTTTAAATATATATATATATACATATATATTGCTTCTGACAATATTTCCTTCTTTTCTTGGACTTCTTTCCTGTACTTAAATTTGCCATGATAATCAGGAGAGTGACTTGTGACACTGGCCAGCAAGTTTTTCTTATTTATTCTCTTGTGATGACTTTTGCCAGAACTTTCCGAAGGCACAAGATGAGAGTTATTCTTCCAGCTAAGACATTTAAATTCAACAGAAACAGATGACTGGCAGCACAATTCCTTCCCAAGTGCCACTGATACCTTGTCAAGGAAGGTGAAATCACATGAACAGTGGAAAACTTAAAAGTTTGCTGGCACAGCCCATTTTTCTGAGCTACCCTCTTAAACTAAGGGTTACATTAAGTCAATAGTTCTTATATCTCCTACCATTGACCCATGTGATATTTTTGAAAGAAGCTTGTCTTCTATATGTGCTGTTCCAAAATGCCTTTGGTTTTCATATATGTGTATGTATATGCGTGTGTGTATGTATACATATATATGCTTTTGTTTTGACTTTTTTTGGTTTGTTTTGTCTTTTTCATACCATCTTCTACCCTCATGCCTGAGGGTCTGTTATGCAAGTTACTATACTTTGTTCCAGCACTGAAATTTTGGTCTCTGTTTGCTTTATAGGAAAAAAAGAGATCATTTTAGATATACTGTTCTGTGTTTTGCTTTAACTATTCACTGTCTGCTGTTGTTTGTTACTAGGTATCTCTCATCTCAAATGCTTTTTTAATCCTTATGGTAGATATTGATTCTTAGAAAAGTAATGGATTGGGGTTGGGCCCTGGTGGCGTAGTGGTTGTATGTGGGACTGTGGCCCACTGGGATGGAGGTTCAATTCCAGCAGTGGCTCCATAGGAACAAAGGCTGGGCCTCCTACTCCCACCACCAGAGGGCAGTGATGCCCCCCCAAATAACAACAACAACAAAAAGAAAAGTAATGGATTTTCATAAATAAACTATCTGCTATCAAATCTATTCTGTCTCAAAGCAACCCCCTGGGCCCCAAACTGCCTCTCTGAGTTTCTGAGACTCTAAATCTAAATGGGAATGGAAAGTCTCATCTTTATCCCAAAGACTGACAGGTGCTGTTGGACTGGTGATGATCTTACAGTTAGCAACCAAAGGCATAACTCATGTGCATCAGTCCAGGTAGACTAGTAAAACAAATTCATAAACACATAAAAGTATATAAGGGAAAGGTCCATATACAAGAGGAATGGAACCTTGAAAAAACATTCAAACCTAGTCCAGTCCAAGGTCATAAGTCCAGTATTAGCCCATATGTCTGATACCAGTTTATAAAGACTCCTTCTGAGTCACAAAATATGTGCAATGACATCAGGACAATCATAGGCCAGTGGGTGCAGAGCCTTGTGTATGCAGCGGCAGTAGAAGCAGGGATCTCCCCATGGCTCCTCATTTCCAGGTCTCAGGAAATTCCAGGTCTCAGCCATATTCATTGGCGGTAGAAGCATCTCAGCACTGGAAGGAGTCACTGTGTGTCTTCTCAAGCTTCTCAGCAGTGGAAAGAGTCTCCATGTGGCTTCTCCAGGTCCAGAGGTCTGTTTCCATAAGAGTAAGTCCATGGGGCTTCTCATTCAGCTCCTCCAATTGCTAGGGCTCAGGGTCTATGCTGCTATCTTGTCTTGTTAGTAGTCTGTCTCCAAGGAAGTGAGTCTATACTCTCTCACTTGCAATGGAAATTGCCACGCGATTTCCCAGAATCCTCAGAGAAAGCCACGCCCATGCAGCGGTCTCATTGGCTATCTCCAGATGGACAGGCTAGACTCCACCCCGACACTTCTTGTCAAATTGACACCAGAGTATGAGACTGCCACACCATGACCCACGACTCTGGCTCCTTCTGTGTGTCAGACAGCAAAGTTTATTTGTGACATTAAACAAGATCTCTGGAATATTTTTCAGTTAACACTGACTGAGTGAGAAGAAAAACATATGTGAGGCAAATCATCTGCTCATAAAGCAAATACAAAGGGGTTTCATAAAATTGATAAATAGATGGAATTAAAAAATAATGATATTTTCCACATACTTTTTGAAGACCCTTGTGCTGTCTACAAATTCATTCATGTAACTACTCGGTGAATTATTGTCCAATATACTTCTAGTATTTTTAAAAATTCAAAAGGGAGGAAAAGTATCTGCTCTTATAGATCTTATGTTCTAGAAGTTTCTATTTCCATATAGAGAAAGATAATCAGTAAGAAAGAAACACACACATACACAAACATACTTATAATGTTATTTTTTATTTTTATGTATCACTGCCCTCTGGTGGTGGGAGTAGGAGGCCCAGCCTTTGCTCCTATGAGCTGGAATTGAACCTCCATCCCAGTGGGCCGCAGTCCTGTGCACAAGCACTACGCCACCGGCCCCACAAACATACTTATATATGAATAATTATATATTTTTAAGTGGATCCACAATAAATGCCCACAGACAAGAAGTCAAATGAGGCATTGCATTGGGGAAATCTGCTGTATAAAATCCCTTTAAAGTGCTGAAGAGAAAGGCTGTCATTTTCAGGGTGAGGGTGAACCTGATCAAAGCCATGGCGTTCTCAAACACTTCATACGCACATGAAAGTTGGAGCTCATCTAAGAAACCCCAGCATAGAATTGATGCATTTGAATCACAGTATTGACAAAGAATATTGAAAGTGCCACGGACTTCCAAGAAAACAAATGAATCTACTTGTCATTAGAAAAATAATGCAATCTCCATATTCCTTAGAAGCAAAGATGGTGAGACTACGTCTCATGTGTTTTAGGCATGTTATCTATGAGGATAAGTTCCTGAAGTAGGACATTATATTTGGCATTGTCAAGGGTCAACAGAAAAGGAAACACTCTCAGAGATGTATGGACAGATGCCAAAACAATGGTCTGAGATATAGCAAAGCTGAAGAGGCAATGTTTCATTCATGAAAAAGGCTCTCTTGGGCTGAACCCTGGTGGTGTAGTGGTTGAGTGCGGGATTGTGACCCACAGGGATGGTGGTTCAATTCCAGCAGCAGCTCTCCAGGAGCAAGGCTGGACCTTCTACTCCCACCAGGGCAGTGATGCCCACCAAAAAAAGGCTCTTTATCCTATGAGTTGGAACCAACACAATGAAAGCTAACAACTATATATGTAAATATATATATATATATATATATATATATATATATATATATATATATATCATATTTTGGGGGCCATAAGACACACTCAGTTTTTTTTCACACACTCAGTTTTCAGAGTGGGAAAACAAGAAAGAATATCCTGAATCAAATAGTACAAGTATGCTAAAATGGTATAGGGTACCACGCTTATGGACCAGAAGATGCACCCTTATTTTTTCCCTCTTTTGGAGGAAAGAAGTGCACCTTATGGTCTGAAAAATATGGTATAATTATCTATCTATATATCTGTACTTCCATTCAGCAGAAAGAGGGTAGATATACATGAAAGTGTAGAGATGGATATAAGGACATTGACATATGTAAATATATGTGCATCAAATATCATGAATACCTACACATTTAGTACCCCCCACAAACAGATTCTTTTTCAAAGCTATGTATTAATTGTTTTTAACAAAACAAACTTATCACCTTCAAAGTACTCCCCAGTGGACTTACTACATTTTCAAACCTGTGATTCCATTCTTGAAAATAGTTTTAAAACTCATCTGTTTGATCTCTACAGGGGAGGGAGAGAGAGACCCGGCTTCAACCAGATGCCCCAAGGCATGGATGCAACATAATGGCATGTGCCAGGAAACCAATAAAGTGGTTTGCAGGGCAGGCTGGCCCCAATCCCAAGTATGTGGTCACTCCCCCCACACTCTAGAAGAATATACTTCAGAGGGCAGTATTGAGGCCATGGCTTAGGGAGAGCTTCTGGATGGGACAGAGAGTGAGGGGAGGACATCCTGACCCCCAAGCGCTAAGGATGATATTCCTGCTGAGAGCAGACATCGCACAGAGAGGACCTACCACGAGCTATGACGTCCTTCACTAAACTATAGCACTGTGGGGAGCAGCACTGCAGATACAGTGGGGGAATAGCACACGCTCTGACCCCATCATGCTGGCGGGAAACCCTAAGCGCATGCAAATGAGCAGCAAGGAGAGCAAAGTGATCAAGTCCCCAGGAAATAACAAAAATAGGCTTTGGAGTGTGGCACCCCATCATACTCGACTGGAGAACACTCAAAAAGGCCAACAAACAGACCTTGAACTATTCATAGGCTTTCCCATTTCTGTCAGGGCCTTTCTTTTTGCTGTTGCTATTGTTTTGTTGGTCTTGACTTATTTTATTGTTTTGTTTGGCTTTGCCTGATTTTTGCACTTATTAATGTATTTGCAAGTCTATATAGGAAAAATAGGCAGGATAAATAATTCAGAGATGAGAAGAAGGGGGCCAATGGTTCCCGGGGAGGTGGGAGAAAGTAGGGGAATGGAAAAACTCAGGGACAAGGGAACAACAAGTGAATTAAAATAAAAGGAGATAAATGGGTAAGATGCCTAGTGGAGCTCAATAAAGGGCAATTATTAAACTCGAATGAAGGCTGACCATGATGGTGGGACTATATGAAAGTAAAAGGAAATCGAGGAAAGAATCAGGAAACAAAGGCCATTTATAGAGGCCTAAAAATAGGCAAGTGCATTTGTAAATATATTTATATATAATGAGAGGAGAATAAACCTATGTACTCATATCTATATGTTAAGAATTAAAGCTGCATTTGGGCCAAGGGCCTCAACTCAAGTACTAACAACACATAACACTTTGTTCTAATAATCCAGTATTCTGTAATGCTCACCTTCCCAACATGATAAGTGAAGACAAAATGCGTGCATAAGCAAATGTGGTGAATAAAGCTAATGGTACCTGGCTATCAAACAATATACCATCTTGTGTCTTAGTGGCTTGAAGATGAACAAGTGGCCTTCTAGTTGAGAAGCAATAAAGTTTACATGGAAGTAGCACACCAGCTTGTGTGATCAGGAGGTGTCGATGGGATCAGGTACCAGGCATCTAAGACCCAGAACAAAATCGTACTCAATGTGAATGGGGTGGGGTGAGAGAATGGAGTGGAGACACAAAGTCCATCTGTAGACAATTGGACATCCCCTCAACGAGGGATCACAGGGAAGAGATGAGCCAGTCAGGGTGCAGTATAGCACTGATAAAACAAAAATCTCCTCTAGTTCTTTGGTGCTTCCTTTCCTCCACTAACATGACCTCAATTTTACCTTACAAAATGGATTATACCAGAACACCCTCACTACTACAGATAAGAGTCCACAACATAGGGAATTCAGAATAGGTAAACCCCTCCGGGCCAACAAGGAGAGTAATCAGAAGGATTGGGTGGGGTGGGGTGATTTGATCACAGGATCAAAGTGTAACCCCTTCCCAAGGGACTGAACAACAGAAAAATGGGTGAAGGATGATGGAAGATGATGTAAACTATGAAAATAATAATATATAACTTATCAAGGATTCCTGACAGAGGGCAGGTGGGTTAGGGATGTTAAGAAATGGGGAGCTGATCTATTAAGATAGATGGGGAAATAAGGGTCTTTCAAGATGAGGAAAAACTTAAAGAATATGCTGTGAGACACCCAACTCTGAGGAAAATCCTTGCCGACTAACTATGGCCAGAAGACCATCACCCACCAAACACAAACAGGAGACCATCCTATACTCCATCCTCACCAAGAAGCCAACAGAATAACCATAATCACCAAGAACACATGGCCACAGGTAGAACACAGAATAATAAAGAAACCTCTAATGAAAACACAACAGAGCTTTGAAAAGGGGAGTAAGATAAAAAACACACTAAAAAAACCCAAAAGGCCAGAAATGAACCCACCACAGATTGGAATAATAACTCTAAATATCAATGGCCTGAACTCCATCATTAAAATAAAAAGGCTGGCTGACTGGCTCAGAAAACATAATGCATCAATCTGTTGCCTGCAGGAAACACATATTAAACTCGCAGACAAGAATAATCTAAGAATAAAAGGCTGGAAGAGGATATACCAGGCTAATGGTGAATCAAAAAAAGCAGGGGTCGCAATCCTAATCTCAGATGA